>CM073779.1:86908468-87193741 GCA_037158775.1 Hetaerina titia
CAGTGACCACGTTTCCGCGCCGTACATAGCTACGCTCCATATCAGAGTTTTTACGAGGTATATTGATGTATAAACCATAAACACAGTAATCAACCGAAGGTCGGTTTAGTAGGTGATGGTAGAGCTCACCCGTGTACCAAGCTCGACGGCGTGTGAATATTCACACATCAGGGTAGGGGGGCCAGTTCCTTTCCCTGTGCCGGTTATGGTTTCCCAGGAAGATCTGGTACCCGAAAAATCTACTAGCTTGGGTGGAGCTGCAGGTGCCCAGAGTGCCTTGCCTGGGAATCGAACCCGGGACCCTCCGGTCAGTAGTCCAATGCTCTACCCACTAGACCACCGCGACCCGCATATTGATGTATATATATATATATATATTGTGTGTATATATATATATATATGCGGGTCGCGGTGGTCTAGCGGGTAGAGCGTTGGACTGCTGACCAGAGGGTCCCAGGTTCGATTCCCGGACAAGGCACTTTGGGCACCTGCAGCTCCACCCAAGCTAGTTGATTTTTTGGGTACCAGGTCTTTCTGGGAAACCATAACCGGCACAGGGAAAGGAACCGGCCCCCCTACCCTGATGTGTGAATATTCACACGCCGTCGGGCTTGGTACATGGGTGAGCACTACCATCACCTACTAAACCGACCTTCGGGTTGATTACTGTGTTTATGGTTTATATATAATATATATATATAAACTTTCTCTGTGCCGGTTATGGTTTCCCAGGAAGACCTGGTACCCCGAAAAATCAACTAGCTTGGGTGGAGCTGCAGGTGCCCAAAGTGCCTTGCCCGAGAATCGAACCTGGGACCCTCTGGTCAGCAGTCCAACGCTCTACCCGCTAGACCACCGCGACCCGCATATATATATATATATATATATATATATTCATTCAAACAGAAATAGGTATAAGGAAAGGGGATAGGAAAACACATAAAAGGCGAACACAGGACATGTGGGAAAGGCGGTTTTTGAGCAGATCACGAAAGTAAAAATATTTCCTTATCCGGGATCCGCCCGGAAAGTGGAAGGTCCGTGGTTCATATCCCGGATAAGGAAATATTTTTACTTTCGTGATCTGCTCAAAAACCACCTTCCCCACATGTCCTGTGTTCGCCTTTTATGTGTGTTTTTCCTATCCCCTTTCCTTATACCTATTTCTGTTTGAATGAATATTTGTACGCTGTATGGCGGGATTTTCAAGTTTGAATATATATATATATGCGGGTCGCGGTGGTCTAGCGGGTAGAGCGTTGGACTGCTGACCGGAGGGTCCCGGGTTCTATTCCCGGGCAAGGCACTTTGGGCACCTGCAGCTCCACCCAAGCTAGTTGATTTTTCGGGTACCAGATCTTCCTGGGATACCATAACCGGCACAGGGAAAGGAACTGGCCCCCCTACCCTGATGTGTGAATATTCACACGCCGTATAGGGCTTGGTACATGGGTGAGCTCTACCATCACCTACTAAACCGACCTTCGGGTTGATTACTGTGTTTATGGTTTATATATATATATATACACACACACACATTCAAATATGAAATCCCGCCATACGGTGAACAAATATTCATTCACACATAGAAATAGAAAAAGGAAAGGGGATAGGAAAACACAGAACATGTGGGGAAGGCGGATTTGAGCAGTTCACAAATGTAAAAATATTTCCTTTACCGGGACTTGAACACCGGATCTCCTATTTTACACTGAGATTCTGCGATGTTTTTAAAGTGCCCAAGTGCTCCGAATCGTTGGCCAAGAGATGGCTTTAGGGATCTGTTTCACCCACCAAAAAAGAAATAGACAATACACAATATATATATATATATATTTTTTTATATGCATATATATTGTATACCTTCTAATTTATATCTGACGTGTCCTATATTTGTGTATATATAAGCAGTGTTAGATCAATTATTTGCAATTCTGGCATCCTATATTTACAAGTTCTCCTCCACACTAACCTTTTGAAATGAAGATAATGCATTAATTTGATATCATTATTTTCAGATGCAGAAGGAAGAGTGGAATTGTGATGATGAACCAACGGGTAGAGATTTTAGTGAGTACTTATGCATCATTGATAAATTATTTATGATTTAATTCTCATTATGCCTGATACACTGATGTGTGAAATGCATGCTGTTCCCATTTGAAGAGTGGTGTTTGACGTATTAGAAGACATGTTATTTTTTAACCACTCTTGATCAAAATAGCATACACTGTTGGCATTTCATAGTTCCTGTCCGAAAGAATAATGCTATAATTTTAGTACAATGTGCCAAATGTGTGTATCGAATTAATGCTTCATATGTGCAACGGGTGGCTGCCACAGTTAACACCAAGTGACAAAACTAGGTTTTAGGGTTGTTGAAGAACAGCATGACAATATCCCTCAAGGACATATTGCATATTTATATTTCGTATGCATCCCATATTAGTACACTTTAAAGGGGGTGGGCAATGGGGGTGAATGTTTTCACTAGACTCCAGATGGAATGTGCAAATTGCCAAGATAACATCAATGTGGTGTTAATTGTTGAGCTATTTCTCAATTTGTAAATCCAAAAGCCAGTAATGAGGCTTCTATGGAGAGGGGCCACGTGATGGTTCATTTTGAACCAAGACTTGAGAGAGTTGTATGTACGGTATTTCGTCATAACATCTTGTTCCTTTAAAGCCCCCAAAATTTCAGAGTGTAAGAGGACGTCTCGGTAGCTTAATTGGTTAAAGCACTCGGCCGGATATTGAGGGATCCGGGTTCGAATCGAAAGGCGAATGATTTTTACTCTCTGAAATGGTTGCATTATAATGCACACATAGCGGGTGACTCCGTTAAAGTTACTGTTACAGTTTCTTGAAATTTGTCTAAGGTATGAACAGCCTAAGTGTTTGATTAGCTTTATTAACATCGTGGACTGTGGCGCGTCGCGCACGACTACGAATGCCTGTGACATTGTATGTACGGTATTTCGTCATAACATCTTGTTCCTTTAAAGCCCCCAAAATTTCAGAGTGTAAGAGGACGTCTCGGTAGCTTAATTGGTTAAAGCACTCGGCCGGATATCGAGGGATCCGGGTTCGAATCCCGGTCAAGGCGAATGATTTTTACTCTCTGAAATGGTTGCACTATAATGCACACATAGCGGGTGACTCCGTTAAAAGTTACTGTTACAGTTTCTTGAAATTTGTCTAAGGAGTGTATGGTGTTGGATTGATTCATGCTATGAAATCCTTACTAAAAATT
Organism: Hetaerina titia; assembly: GCA_037158775.1. Taxonomy (NCBI): domain Eukaryota; kingdom Metazoa; phylum Arthropoda; class Insecta; order Odonata; family Calopterygidae; genus Hetaerina; species Hetaerina titia. The sequence continues at coordinate 86,911,724 of CM073779.1, forward strand.
GTTGGTGCATCAAGTCACCTTGAAATTAGTACCTCATCTGATGACAGCAGACCTGAAACAACATCCATTTCAAGTCTGTCAGGAAATATTTGATCGAGCTGAAGAGGATGAAACCTTCTTCTCCCAAATTGTAACAGGAGTAATGGGTTTATGGGTATGATATTGAAACAAAAGTGCAATCTTCACAATGGATAGTTGAACCATTCCTCCGCTACAGAATAGCTTTACAAGTTTGTTCAAATGTCAGGGTGATGTTGACTTTTTTTTATGCAAAGGGGGTTGTGCATCACAAATATCTGCCCAAAGGCCAGACAGCAGGGGTGGGTTATGAAACGCCTAAGAGAGAGAATCAGGCAATAGCGCCTGTACATTGGATGAGTGGCAAGTGGTTTTTTTCGCCATGCCAACAAGTTGCTGTGCTACCCTTCCCACCCTACTTGCCAGTCCTGGCCCCATGTGAATTTATTGTCGTCTCCAAACTAAAAACCTTGCTCAAAGGAAAAAGATTTACCACTTTTCCAGAGAAAGCAAAAAATATGATGGAGGACCTTATGATGAGCATTCCAGGACTGTTTCAAAAAGTGGAAACTTAGCTGGGAGAAGTGTATGCATTGGGAAAGAGACTACTTTGAAGGGCACCCTGATCAATAATTAGTCAGGGTAGTACTTCTTTTCTAATCAATAAAGTTGGGGAAGTTTTTGAATGGGCCTCATATCTTTAAAATAATTTTTGTTCCTTGGGTAGTGAATTCCCACAAAATCTTTGGATTACAAACCTTAATTTTTGAAAAAACTTTGCATAATCTCTTTTTTTCTGTTTGAAGATATTATTAGTTTCATCCGACGACTTTCATATTTTTAAATTTGATTGTTTACATCCAAAAGTTATATTCTATATATGTTTGTGTTTTATCTATTACAGAGCCTTTCAAGGGTTTTAATATAACAGTTCTTGGAGAAGATAAGGGCGATGAAATGATCCGGCCACCATTGGCAGATGTAAGTCCACACTACAATGCTGTCTCATTAATTAAAATTATTAATGCCTTGGTAATCAGTGGCTAGTTCTTTGTCATGTGAATGGTTTTTTCTGCTGAAATGTTCCTGAGCATGTTTTAGAGAATTGAAGTATGTAGTCAAATTGGTGTGGTGCTTGGTATTGTAGATGATATTGCCAGGCAAAATGTCTGTCAAAAGAGTCAGTGGGTGTGCTCCTCAAATAGGTATTATTTTGTTGTGCTTATTTTGGTTCTCGCAGGTGTGGGTCTTCCTCTGCTAATAGTTGGTGTATGATGTCAGGGTCACGGGCATAAACCATCATTTAATCAGTCACCTGTTAACAATTTTATAGGAAATCATTGTCATTTAAAGTGATGTTGTGGCTGCGGGGGATCTCTTTGTTCATCTGTACAGATATAAAAAAACCATAAATACAGTAATCAACCCAAAGGTCCGTTTAGTAGGTGATGGCAGAGTTCACCCAGTACTAAGCCCAATGGCGTGAATATTCACACATCAGGTTAGGGGGGCCAGTTTCTTTCCCTGTGCTGGTTATGGTTTCCCAGGAAGATCTGGTACCCGAGAAATCACATAGCTTGGGTGGAGCTGAAGGTGCCCAGAGTGTCTTGCCCAGGAATCGAACCCGGGACCCTCTGGTAAGTAGTCCAATGCTCTACCCCCTGGACTACGGTGACCCACTGTCCATATATAGGGGATAAATTTTCCATCATTAGAAGTCTTGAATATATTTATAATAATGACAGGTTAATAATAGTTTTTGTAGTCTCAATCTCGGAAAAATGTTCTCAGTAGTACTTGATAGCTGCTATTATAAGTAAATGAGAAAACTATAGGACTGTCTGGGTGGTGTTGATTGGAATAATATCTCCCGATTTGCTGAGACCCAATGTTGAGAGAGTTTTGCATTCAAAGGCTTTGATATATTTCATACGAGTCACGCTCACACGTTATTTGGGTAAAGCAGAGGTTCAATTAGTTTTATGAAGGGTTTCCACCAGCCTGGAAAACTTAGGAACTTCCCTCTTCTGGGAAAATGGGAATTTGGTGGATATTCTGGCCTAAACAGTGATGGGCACATTTTACTAGGAGAGGTTCCCAGCCTGTCAATTTCTGGTGTGTTCATGAGACTTGTGAGATGTGCCAAGGTATTCCTTGTTCTTCACAGATGCTGTCGGTTTTGACCCTTAATTTAGAGACACTGCATTTTAACGGAAACTATTGTTTCGTAACAGTAGGTAAGGCCGAGGAGCCATGTAAGACTTAGTATTTTTACATCGAATTCAAGCTGTTGGCACTAGCACCTATAAGAGGAAATAATGTACTTTATCTATTCGCTACAAAGTTATCTGTAGGTGTCCCAAATATTGCCACATATGAAGGACTTAGTGACGACTAGGTAGTGTAATTGAAAGTCAATGTGATTGCTGGAAAAAGTTAAAGGCCCAAAAGAAAGATTTACTTGTTTGACCGGGCTGAGTATGATGGATTAAGGGTGCCACTTCAGTACACCTTTGAGTTTTCGGAAGAGATGATGGACCAGGGTGCCAAATCTGGGGAATAGGGTGAGTATCTCAGCACTTCTTAGTACCAATGCCCCAATTTCCATGTCACTTTAGTGGGCAGATTCATGGCCATGATGGGAAATGGTTTTTTCCTCTGCAAGAATTCCTTTTGCATCCCAAAAAAATGTCTGGTGTCTAATGGCGAATCCATATATTGTCCATTCTCACATATCGATGTATAATATCACTAATATTTTTTGTTAAGTATTCAAAGCATCGTCGCAAAAGTGTCGTATGCATTTCCTCATGCAAAAATTGTTGGACACATTCTTTTTATATCCATGGAGTATTTGCAATTTCAAGTACCTTCGTGTGCTTATCTTACAATATCATATTATGCATTTTTTTTTATGATTTCTGGTGTGGTTTTATTTATCAGATGTCCACTGCATGGATCATCTCATAGGCCACGTTTAAACTCAGTTGCATATGTCTTAACATGGAAATTGAAGGAGAAGAGTACGAAGGTGGTCCCATAAGTATCCGGCGTAACCCAGAGATGGCCATAGTTGCTTGAAAATTCACTGTATTAGAAAGTACACCATCTATAATGCATACATTTCAGGTTTGAACATGCTACGTTGTTTAATATTTGTTTGGCAGTCATCAGTAGTGAACGTTTCCATTGAATTTGTGAAAATGGAGAAAATTGGCATTGTTATGTGATACAATACTTACAGTTAAAAGGCCTCATCCTAAGCAATATAAAAACTGAACTGGATTCTACTCTGGGTGAGTCTGCTCCTTCATTTACAACAGTAAAATTCTGAGTAGTATAGTTTAAACAAGGCCGTATGAGCTGTCAAGACGAGCAGACCGCATTGGTCGACCAAATGAGGTGACGACTCCAGAAACGGTGAAGAAAATCCACTAAGGGATACTGGATGATTTTCGGCTGAAAGTGCACAAGCTAGCAGATATAGTAGGCATTTCAAAATGTGCGGTACATCGCATATTAACTGAAATTTTGGACATGAGGAAGCTGGTGCAAGATAGGTGCAGCATTTGCTCACATTTGAGCAAAACTATGTCGCGAAGGTGTTTCAATTGAGTGTTTAGCAAAGTTGCACAGCAACAAAGCAGAATTTTTGCACCATTACTTTTTACATTTTCATAACTAGGGATGAAACATGGGTCCATACTTCACACCCGAGACAAAAGAATAATCAAAATAATGGATACAAAAGGGAGAACTGGCTCCAAAGAAGGCGAAGACAGTTTCATCTACAGGCAAAGTCATGGCATAGGTTTTTTGGGATGTGCGTGGGATTATTTTCATTGACTGTCTTGAAAAAGGAAAATCTATCAACGGTGAGTATTATGCAAACTTATTGCAACATTGGAGCGAAGAAATCGAGCAAAAGCAGCCATATTTGGCTAAGAAGAAAGTTTTCTTTCATCAAGACAATTCAGCAGCTCACAAATCCATTATTGCAATGGCCCAAATTCATGAATTAAAGTTTGAATTACCGCCTCATGCACCTTATTCACCAGATTTAGCCCCCTCAGAATATTTTATGTTCACAAACTTGAAAAAATGGCTTGGTGGTCAAAGATTTTCCAGCCATGAAGAATTGATGTTGGCAGTCAATGGCTATATTGAGAAGGGAGAGAGTTCTTATAAAAAGGAAAGCGAAATTATTGAACATTGCTGGGAAAAGGGTATAGAGCTGAAAGGAGATTATGTTGAAAAATAAATGCTTTTTTTTTTCAAAATTTTTGTGTTTTCTTTGTTGGGTTGGGTACCTCTGGGATTACGCTCATACCAACGCACATTTACAATCCTCAGATGATTTTGGTTGGCATTCAACCTTGTACAAAGAATTTTATCTGTACACAATGCTTAGATTTTTTTCATTTCTAGCAGTACACGCACACCAAAACTGATTCAATGGACTGCCTACAGCTAACTGCTGGATGGAATGGCCTTCAATTTCATTTGGCATCTTCACTTACCAATGTGATTGATTTACAAGTAGAATCTGTGATTCAATCACATTGAATGAATCCATAATTGCATGCATATATTATGTATAAAAATGTCTGCATACCTGGTCTGTGTAAGAAATGTGCAAACTGGTGCAATCTGGTGGCCATGACGTGGACTATAGCGGCCCAATAGCGGCGCTAGTTGCCCGAGACCCAATGAGCCATCTGTGCTTGGCGGATCGTCGAGCTGTGCATATGGTGCCAGTTATGTCAGTTTCTGCTGTCCTTGTTTTTACTGTTTGTTGAAAAGGGAAATTGATGAAATCACGAATTAACGAATCAACATTTTTTTGGTGAAGTGCAGTTTCTACATATTCACCTTCACACCTCACCTGCTCATTCAGCATTGATTGTTCGCCAGTTTCTGGCAAAAAATTTCAATCACCATCCTTGATCATTCTCCTCATTCGCCAGATCTCGCCCCCTGCGACTTTTTCCTATTCCCAAAATGCAAAAATGTGATGAGGGGACATCACTGGGAAGATGTGGACACAATAAAGCAAGAAACAATGAGAAAACTAAAAACTCTAACTGCCGAGGACTTCCAAGGGTGTTTTAAACAGTGGAAAAGAAGATGGAATAAGGGCATAGCAACGAATGAGGAGTATTTTGAAGGGGACAAAATCGATGTGGACTGAACTTTGCTAAATAAAGTTTTTATAGCCTCGGTTCGCATATTTATTGGACAGAGCTCGTATGCACCATATTTCATATTTTGAAGCTGTGCAAGATATTCCCAGTAGTAATAGTCATTAAAATTTATTGAGTGTTTAGTTTATATTTGACTAAGGTCCCCTAGAACATAGAGGAGATCTTAAAGTTCATGAGTGTAAGATCATAAAAAATATTTGGTTCCGAGATCTTGAAAGATTCAGTTCAAGTGCAGGTATGTATAAATTGTCTGTCCGATTACTCTAGATTAGCTTACAAGAAGAGCCAACCCCTGAATACACAAATGATCGGCCACGTTTAAGCCATTATTCTCAAATTATTTGCTAATAATTCCAATAAATTTTGTGTGTTTTATCTGAACTTTTGCTCATTCCTTTTTGTTGTATGTTTCTCGTAGACCTTTTGCAGTAATATTTAATGATTTTTTCCTGTCAGGTCAGTTATTGTTTCCATTGCTGCAACTTACCTGAGCGAAATAACTGATTACTTTATCTAGGGTATTATGTAAATAATGAATTGCATTTTTTAAATTTTTTAATCAATATATAATTTAATGTTTTCATAAAAAAATCTGTTCTTTTTTAATCCTTCATAAATGTACAATTGCATGTACTCTGTTTTTTTTATTGAATAACTTTGATAAATATGGGTAACAGTCCATAGAAAATGGGTGAGAAATTTTTTGAACTAGGCTTAAAGTGTCTTGAAACTGTACTTGCTTCCAGCAAAGTATGTGGTGTGATTGTGTACCATCTATGTAAATATTTGGAGTGACCCTGAATTATCTCATCTCGCTTCATGTCATAAATGACTTCACCTAAAAAAAACAAAATATTGTGTATAAACTTATGTTTAAATGATTATTTTTTTAAGTTCCTATGTAATGAATGTATTCCATCAGTCACAGGTAAAGTTAATGCATGATCTTTTTAACTTTTTTCTTTTGGGTATCTGGCAGGCTAATTGGAATCTTAGAAGTTCATAATCATGCATTCCTCCATGTTTCATATGCAAAAAACTTTTAAAATTTCAAATTTTTTCCCATAAATCTGAAATTGCATTCAATGTTTGTGAAAAATTTTCAGTTTGATTTGAATTTCCAGCATTTTGATAGATATGCTTCAAAGTGGATAATAAGAAGCATTGTACAAAACTAGTTACATCCTGAGATTCAGATTTTATATGATTACATTGTACCTTAACTGTGACTATTTGATATACTTAAAAAAGTAATTAGATCCCTCATTTTCAGTTAATGATTGACATTTTGGCATAAAACATTGTCTGCATATTAATTTCTCATATTGCCTTATCAGATCCCCCATAAGGCTAATGCTCCCAATCTAGAAAATCAAGTGGCCAACGAAGAGAGCGATCTGCATGAAGTAGCAGAAGACGAATGCAAAAGAGCAGTGGTTGAAAAAGCTGGAAAACAAGGAGCCCAAGTGAAAGAGGAGGTGGACATTAAAGAACGAGGCTGCAAGAAACGGGTTAAAAAATAAACAAGCCTAGTGAAGTTAGTGCGTGAATGAGACTCTTTCATATTAATAAAACTTTGACATTTTCCAAGGGTACATATTTATGAAATGTAGGTAATGGTGGAGATGTTAAGAAGAAGTTTTTTATTTGGGTCCTAAAGGCACTAGAGGAGGTAGTCTAGTAAAACACAGGACTTTGAAGCATTTTTTGAAGTGAAGTGAACACAAGAAATGTTTTTTATGTAGTATTTTTGTTATATTTATATATTTATGTTGAGACAAGGTTTCTATTAAAACTGCATTTTGTCTTATTGAGCACGATTTGTTGACATGTCTATTTACTACCCTTATTTCAAGGTGTCTAACCATTTGCAAAGTCAAGGAAAAACTCAGGAGTTTTGAAATGAACCTGAGAATTTCTACTTAGCATTGTGGCCATTTTAATTTTTCAGAAATTTTTTGCAGTGATGTTGGAGGAACTACAGAAAGGAACTGATGTAACATCAAGACTTGTGAAATTATTCACTGACCAAGTGCTAGTGTGTCCACTACTAGTGTGACCTAGAGTGAGGAGAGTTAGGAAGCAGTGCTGACTCGCAGTTCCATAATAGCACCAGGCACCCTCCGAAATTCAACCAGAAACCCAAGTGTTAATGACATTTGATATTGATATCATCGAGCCCAGAATGAGACTACCCCCACTCCACTAACCCCAATTTAGAGGCCATGCAACAAGTCTCTTCAATCTTCAACAAATGCACCCTCCCTGGGAGAGAATCAGTGGTCTTAGCGTACCACTGATCCTATGCTTGTCTGTAGGCATGAGGGTGTAGTTACATCTTCTGCCCACTCTCTTCCACTGGTGCTCAGGATAAATCAACTTTGAATGTTAACTTAAAGACTGAAGGAGGAATATAGCCATCGTTTGCCTTGCCTCATCATTGTAATTGGTCATCTGATTAAGGTAGGCAAAGGAAGGGCCGTATCAGTTTTAATGCTTTAATTATTAAATTGCCATTTCTTATTCTCCCATGTTATAGGTAGAATATGTGAGTGGATGCCAGTGGCACTAGTGCGAGGAGGAAGACTGTGGGGGTGTGCAGATGATAAACAAGGCTGCTCTGGTAGCATCACTACAAGGCTCAACTTGATATCCGTGATAGTCAAGTTTTTGGCCATCCCAAATGCTCATCCTCAACCAAGCTGCTACGGCCACATTTAATTCAGCTCCCCAAAATGCCATCTTGGTAAATAATAGTGCAGAGTCCGTTATACACAGCAGCTAACTCGTCTTTGATTTGCATAGGTGTATTGCCTTTTGGAAACAAATATTTAACGACAGTAATATTTTCCATCTTCACAAAAACCCTCAAAATGACTCGCTCAAAAGATTGGCAACTGCGGGATTGAAATAGTTGAAATTTTGGCAAGCACCTTAAAACGCATTCTAAAACTTTTGTAGACGAGTACTGCCATCTTCATCTTGAGGTCAGAAACTTTACAGGCAACCCTCATATAAGTCACAGAAAATGTTAATGCATGATCTTTTGATTTAAGCAAGGTTTCAATTCAAGCAATTATTTCTTTTAGGTATTAGGTTGGCTTATGCAAATCGTAGAAGTTCACCATTATGCATGCTCCCATGCTTGATGTACAATCACTTTGTGATCGCTAATATTTTGGCAGAAACCAGTATTGCATTAACTGTTGGGGAATATTTTTCAGCAAATTCGAACTGTCCAAATTTTGCTAGATGTACTTCAAAATGGATAGTAAAAAAGTTAACACAAAAGTAGTTACCATATCCTGAGATGTAGACTTGATTTGATTACTATGCACCATAAGTGCGATCTTTTGATTGTTTCATTTTCAATAATAATTTATTCCCTGATAATTTGATTGAAGACATTGTCGTCATATTAATGTTTCATATTACATAATCAGATTCCCACAAATAAGAACTCCATTGATCAAGACAGACAAATGGCTGATGAAGAAGAGATGATCCGAAGAGGCTATATACAAAAGGAGTGAGAGACTGACGATTTCGAGTAAATATATAACGCAATGCCTTACTTGGCGCAACCCTAAAAATAACTCATTACTTCAATGAGCCAGGATAACATTGCACGGACAAATTTTAACCCACCCACAGAAAGAGGAAAGCGCTGTGATGAAAACTAATTCAAACCTTACTCAAGTCGTCCCTGTCCCTTTAAGAAGGTATCCCTCACTCGAAATGCAGTTATTGAGATGAACCACTTACACAACGAGAAAATAGGGGGAAAAGCCAAATATAAATTATGAAAGAATTAACGAAAAGGCCTCGTAAAACTTAGGTTGCTCGGAGAAATTAACAACATAGTGATTGACATCCTTTCACGCAAAAGAATTGGGCATATTGTAAGATTAATACAAATACTCTGTACATTCCGACGGGATATGAAAACTATTTCAGCAGCACATTAGCAATTACATGCCAACGACACCAACAGAATTTTAAAATTTTCAACGGAGCGGTGCGCAATAAAGTTTGTCTACTGTTTACTAAAAATAAATTTAAAAGCAAATATAATTGTTTCAACTGTTCATTATTTTTTAGTGAAAATAAGAATGTGATAATTGATACAAATAGTACTACCGAATACATTAAATTTAATAAACTTATTTGTATTGAATGTACCACGTGCACAGGTGGAGCCACTAAGTCGTCTGAGAATCTGATCTGATGTAATGGTGGTAGAATTCGAACTATTTGTGGTGGAGTAGTTTTAACAAAGATCCTCTCTAGTTAGTTTAGTGATTTGACGGTGAACGGTTAAGAAACATGGCCAAGCGAATAAGTCGCGGTGAGCTAGTGTTTGCAAAGATTCGGGGGTATCCGGCATGGCCAGCACGGGTAAATATCTTGTATACAATTACAACTTATTATTATATACGCTTATAACCCCGCAAATTGTCATTGTTAACATTTACTCTTGTTAAGGTGGAAGCAATACCTGAACATTCAGCAGGAACAAAGGCGAAAAAGTACAAAGTGTATTTCTTTGGCACTAAAGATCGGTAAGTATGTAGCCTGAACTGCACGGTTTGTTGTACATTTTGTTTGGCCGCAAGCATGGAATTAAGAGTGCAATCTGTGGAGCCTATTCCTGGCTGAAGTACCCATCATCATCAGTTTAATCTGGCAATACTGGGTTACCATTGGCATAAATTTAGTTCTAAGTTAAAGAATTAAATATGGGAATTATAGAAATATATATTTAATAAACAGTCATAGTAGTTAAAATGCTGCATGTCCTTTCAATTTATGTATATAAAATAATTGGGTGAACCCGTGTAGGTGAAATTCGGTTTGATCAGACAAAAAGAAGAACGGAGGTTATTAACACTCCTTTGGTGGACTTGGTTTTACGCTGTCACAAAACTCGTGTATTACAATGTAATCAAACCTAATATTGTGCAAATATATGCATTGCAATTATAATGGTAACAATCCTAATTTGAATACAATATTTTAAGTGGTTGTCATGGCTTTAATGCCCGTCACGTGTTGTAAGCGGGTTATGCATGGTTTCGAGTATTCCCACTTTAAAAATTCGAATCGGATGTAGTCGTAAAAAAGTATCAATGTTATTTCAGCAAAATGACTTAGTATTTTTCATTTGCTAAAAATGACATTGAATATTTTGTCATTTAGTATATATATTGACAATAAATGTCATGTAGGCGGGGTTTTGGTCGCTGTGGTCCATTTTTATTAGGTATGGAAACTTATTATTTACTGTAACTTCCTTTAACTTAAAAAGCGAGGTTTGTTGTCTTTACGTGGATTAGTCTTAGCAAAGGATAAAGCTTTCTTGTTTTTCAAAATAAAATCACCTTTGAAATAGTATTAGGGCGTGCTAGTGACTAAGCAATCGACTTAATGTTGATCGAAATGGGTGGCAATTCCAACTATTCCGTGAGATGCTGGGACAAAAACATACAAGGGAATCACCCCAGAATCTGTATTAAGATGCAGCATATTCAAAATGATAAATGGTAGATCTCCTTACTTTGACGTGAAAAGCATATTTTATAAGTACATCTTCCATCCTGTACACATTACACTCCTATGGCCTCGCCCTTCTCTTTGTCAATGGCCGATAACCTGTGGATTCCACATAGGTGTACTCTATAATACGGGGGAGCCAAAATGTTTTGCCATGCCTTTGGCCAATTAACTCCCAATTTAGCCAAGAAACGTATTATTATTAATTGCGCAATAATCTCCCGATACTAATTTGTTAAACCAAAAACATGTTGACTTGAGTGTCAGCATGTGGTATTTTTCTGTATTTACGAGAGCGCCATTTTGTAATATTAATGAAATTCGTATGAAAACATTTTTTCTTTTCATAAACGAAAACATCAAAACGCCTGAATAAGATGCATGCAATCAATCACATGAAGCAGGTATCCCTCATTAGTGTGAGGAACTCCACCAAAAGCTTGTGATAACAGCAAACAATCAAAAGTTATTTGCTCAATCCAAATATCTGTATGTTTATATAGGCTTAACAGGATGATTTTAAACAAGGTGAAAATAAAGTGGAGCTAAAATTCGGTAGGGTTATTTCTCTGGCATGTCATAGACTATTCAAGCGAACATACTATATCAGTCCTGAGGACTGGTATAATTTGATAAGAAGTTATGTCATACTGAGACGAAAACCTGAAGTAGATTGGAAGTCAATTGGTGTTATCTTGGTTATAATATGTATGATGGTAGTCAACAATCAATTCAATATTTCATGGTGAACAGGAGTTTAATGCATGTTTCTTACCACTATAGCGGAATTTGCGCCTACTCTGATTTGTTTCCTTACTTGGAGAATAAGGAGCAGTATGGGAAGCAGAGAAGCGGCATAAAAAGTTTCAACCAGGCCCTGAATGAAATAGAATCGTGTTACATAATTCATTCAAAAAAGAGACAGGTAATTGAAAGTATGTGTATATGGGATTAACTAGTAATTATAATTTGAACAATGAGCTTGTGATATAAAAAAGGATAGGTATCTCTGCTACCAGAGAAATAAAATCTACAGCTCAAGTAAGTTTGATGCAAAAGGGAGTGCTGAAAGAGGGCATGGAAGGGGTAGAAAGATTAAGAGGGGAAGAGGCTCCAACTAGTGATGCTCCTGGTCAATGTCACTGTAACAATATGGTATCCTTAATAAAATCATAAAATGAAGGAGCAAAATTCTTAATATTTTACCCTGTATATGTAATATATCATGTGAATTCGTGCAAATGCAATAATATTGCCATAATATGAGTATTTTATTTTGAAATTATAGGGTGAGCAACTTTCCCAGTCTGAAGTACCTGCAGCGGGAGTCACCGGGGTTACTACTCTAAGCACAGCAAATGATGCAGTACATGAAAAACGCCCAGAGATGCAAGGTGGAAGTGCCGTCCCCTCAAATGTCCTTGGTCAGAAAAGGATGTTGGATAGTGTGGAAAAAGATGACGATGATGTAATAAAAAAGATGAAGGTATGTTGATTAGAGTTTATTACGTTAGAGTTATCTTCCTAGAAAAATAGCCACTGAGAAGAATGCTTATCATAGAAAAAAGGCCGCGTGGGAAAGCAAATTATAAAATTGCCATGTTTATTATTTCTTGAGTGCGAAGACTACGAACAATGTAAATTTTGTCATTGTTGTAAGTAGTTAAATGACACATGTTCACTATTGGCCCTATTGCTATTATGATATTCCACTAACTTCTCATAGTTGCCAATTTATCCTCTTTCTATGTCGCAATCTTCTCATATTTAAGTAAATTTATATGCACAACAGATTTTCTTTCTGCGTTATTGTGAATAGATGCCATTCTTTACACAGAAACCCTTGAGAAAAATGAGAAGCGGTAGTAGTGGCAAAGGAAGTGGACTGCAAACGCCCACATCTTTGGTTCATAGGACACAATTGTGGGGAAAGAATGTTAGCCGAAGTGGAAGGCTCATTAAAAGAAAGCGGTTTCCTGACGAAGAGGGAGGAGGAGCCGAGCCTGTGCCTCGCCCTTGTGGAACTAAGGCAAATGAGGGACAGCCCACAATGTCACCCACTACCTCGCAAGGAAAAGCACACAACGTTATCTTTAAGGGCAAAGTACCTGCCCTGCTGCGAGGATCTTCAGGGAAAGCAACTGAAGAACACGTAATTATGCTTTTCGTAATTCTTCATTGGTTAGTCTTGAGGACTTTTTAAGATTTCTTTTTTGTTGTGTAGAGGGAAGTTAGGGTATTGAAAATAAGCCCTCATAGATAATTGTTCGTTGAGAAATATCCCAGAAGACTGATAGGAAGTATTATGTTGCTTCTTCACTGAAAATTGTCAGGGTACCCAAAGCTTGTTTATTTTGCATTTCGTTTGGATGATTTGTGTGTTCGCTGTAGGTTAGCTAACTATGAAGGATGTCAAGAAATTAACATATGTTGGGTCCTAACTGGGCAGTGGGTAAAGCTAGAGCCCTCATCCTGGTGTCAAAACGTCCCTACAGCCAGAACGTATTCTGATGTGGTAGTGGGTAGACTGTGGTTCTTTTACTTGACTCACTGGGAACTGTTACATATATGCACTGCAATAGAAAAAAAACAGGTGTTGTCAGCTCGGGCTGTTGAGAAAATAACTTATGTCTTGAAATAAAATATTGGCCTTTGGATGAGGCAATGTTTTATTAATGAATTTGAAAGGCACATTCTTAGTCTCTTTTCCTTCAAAGTCGCTATTCAAATTGAGGCATTTATCAGAAGGACACTCAAGCTTTTTGCTTCCATTTCTGAAGGAATCTCCGCCTTATACAAGAGTAGGCTGAAGAGTAATGCTGACATGCTTTTAGACCACAAACAAAAACAAATACCAAGATTGGCCAAAAATTATGTTAAAGTACAATTCTTCAACTTTAAAATCATGTATTTATTAGAAGATGAGGATGTAACAACACCCATTTGGAATATGTTATGAAGTGGGAGTACTAATTAATAGTAGTTAGTGGGAAGGAAATAGTATGTGTTATACCTTGGCTATTATTTGAATTGTGAAATTCATAAAGCTAATTCATGATATTATCTGAGTGATTATATAAGAAGTACTTTCCAGTTTTGTCTTAGACTTTTTGGAATGTTTATCTGTGGAAGGTCAGATTTTTACGAGTTGAGGAAAGGAGTGGATAGCAATCAATAATATCATATTCCTTAATTAAACTAAAAAGTCTTGATCGCAGAGGGATTGGTATCTGCAAGATATGTTATTTGAGTCATAACTTTAATAGATATCACTGCATATAATAGCATATAAACCATAAACACAGTAATCAACCCGAAGGTCGGTTTAGTAGGTGATGGTAGAGCTCACCCATGTACCAAGCCCGACGGCGTGTGAATATTCACACATCAGGGTAGGGGGGCCAGTTCCTTTCCCTGTGCCGGTTATGGTTTCCCAGGAAGATCTGGTACCCGAAAAATCAACTAGCTTGGGTGGAGCTGCAGGTGCCCAGAGTGCCTTGCCCGGGAATAATAGCATATATCAGGCATAATTGAAGTGTAACCCTTTCCATGTGTGCAATAAGGTATTTGAGAAATAACTAGTCGTATCCAAATTGGTCTACCTTACCGTGTCTCTGTGAGTCATTCAGTAATTCTTCAGGGAAAGAGAAATGGTATTTGTAGTATATTCCATTTCTGAAGAGATCTGCTGCCTTATATTTCAACCACTTGTTTACACCAGCCTGCAATTCTGCATCACTGTCCAAGTGCTGTGCTGCTAGCCACGTCTAGCGAGAGATCCCGAATCTTAAATCAGTGGGTTTAACGAATATTTTCATTGATTTTCACCATCGGTTCATCTGTCACAAGGCTAGGCAGTCACTGCGGTCCTCTGGGTCGACCTTGGTGGCTTTTGACATTTTTTGACTGAAGCCTTCACTGCGCCTTCGCTCATAATTGTGTCTCTTTGTGTTTTGCAGACCTTTTTGTAAATTTCGATTGGATTGTAGTTTTTTTTTCTTGTAAAATCCATATCGCAGAAGCACTTCACAACTTGTGAGATTTTCAATTGCAGGGCATTGCATTTAACAGTTTGTGTGAGAAAAGTGGAATCACCACAGTCTGCTCACTATTACAACAGGATGTGCACTGATGCTGGATTTTTCTATGTGGTATAATGATGCTGTAGTTATTTTTTATTCGGGCCACACTATATGTAACAATAGTTGGATGCTTATAGTGAGTGGTTAGTTTAATCAACCACTTTCCTGGTGGGATTTAAATTTTTTTCCTTTACAAAAATGTAAGATTTTTTTATTTGTTCACAAACATTGACGTCCCAACAAAAATATTGTAAATAAAAGAATCAAGTTCAAGA
The DNA here is from genome assembly GCA_037158775.1 of Hetaerina titia. NCBI lineage: Eukaryota > Metazoa > Arthropoda > Insecta > Odonata > Calopterygidae > Hetaerina > Hetaerina titia. Next base: position 86,926,856 of record CM073779.1, read on the forward strand.
GTTTCCACCTAATGTCTCTAGTTTGCTAGAGGCATCCAATGGGTAAAATACGAACTTTTTGAAGAAAGCAATCATAAAAGTACTGGTAAATTAGAACCGGAGCAATGAAAAGACCTCAGCAGGAGTTGTTTCCTCTCTGTGAAGAATAAATGCAATGGTGTGATCGATGGAGAGGTTGGCTTGGTGCTTTGGCTTCCATTGCAATTTTACCCATTTTCTGTGTTGATATAAAACTGTGGTTTAAACATGTATACCCTGCTACACTCCAGAGATATGAAAGTCGAAACATTGTGTTTGTGAAGGCCATCCAAGACAAGTATGCGAGAGCTGAAATCGGTGAACAAGTGATGGCCTCTCATTTTTGGAATGAACAAAGAATCATCTAGGTTGACTACCTGCTGTATCTGACTGATGGTATCTATTTCATGGGATAAGTAGGCTGGTAAGACCTGCCGTGAATTATGGTAAATTTTGTTATGACCAGTGCGAGATCATTATTTGCAATTCTGGCATCCTATATTTACAAGTTCTTCTCCACAATGGCCTTTTGAAATGAAGGTAATGCATTAATTTGATGTCATTATTTTCAGATGCAGGAGGAAGAGTGGAAGTGTGATGATGGACCAGCGAGTGGGGATTTTAGTGAGTACTTATGCATCATTGATAAATTATTTATGATTTAATTCTCATTATGCCTGATACACTGATGTGTGAAATGCATGCTGTTCCCATTTGAAGAGTGGTGTTTCACGTATTACGAGGGTCATCCGGAAAGTAGTACCCGTTCGTGAAATAAAGACACAAAAGTAAATATTAACAAACATAAAACATTTTATTTGAAAGAGGATACTTTAAACTACTTCTCAACATAATCTCCAAGCAAATTAAGGCATTTGTCATAACGTGTGACAAGTTTTTGTATTCCTGCTGCATAGTCCTTCGCCGCCAGCTCATTGAGATACAGGGTCACTCCTTCTTTAAGTTCTTCATCGCTGTCAAATCTTTTTCCTGCCAAAAAGTCTTTAAGCTTTGTAAAGAGATGAAAATCTGAAGGGGCCAAGTCCGGGCTCTACGGTGGATGGTCGAAAGTTTCCCATTTGAATTGCTGCAAAAGTTTTTGTGTTATCCCAGCTGCATGAGGCCTGGCTTTGTCATGAACGAGAATGACACCAGTAGACAATAGACCTCGCCGCCGATTTTGTATTGCCCGCCGTAATTTCTTTAATGTTTCACAATACGCATTGGCATTAATAGTGTCTCCACGGGCCATAAAATCAATAAGCAATACACCTCGTCGATCCCAGAAAATGGTTGCCATGAGTTTCCTGGTGGACAGAACTGTCTTGAATTTTTTTGGTTTGTTTGGTGAATGAGCATGATGCCACTCCATTGACTGTCGTTTACTCTCAGGTGATGCATAACAAACCCATGTTTCGTCACCAGTAATTATGCGAGTCAAGAAAGAGTCTCCTTCATCAGAATAACGTCCCAAAAACGTCAGTGCTGCAGCCATACGCTTGGTTTTGTGCTCATCTGTAAGCATGCGAGGGACCCATCTTGCACAAATTTTTGCATAATGCAGATGGTGTTTAACAATTTCATGAACAATTGTTCGAGAAACATTGGGAAAATGCTCACAGATGTCATCAATTGTGACGCGCCGATCGTTCCTCACGAATTCGTCAACTGAGCTCACCAGTTGGTCTGTAATGACAGACGGTCTCCCCGAACGCTCATCGTCGTGTGTGTTCCCCCTCCCCATGTTGAAGTTGCGACACCACCGCCGAACAGACGACTCGTCCATTACATTGTCTCCATACACCTCCTTTAATTGGCGATGAATATCACATGGGTGAACGTTTCTTGCATTGAGGAATTTAATCACTGCCCTCACTTCACAACTGGCGGCGTTCTCAATTTTTTTAAACATTGTAAACAATCACAGAAACAACACAGGCAATGCTACCGTCACGCAACTTGGCTCAGAAAAGGCAGACAAGCCACTGAAGCTATCTGACCTCGTCCAGCGGCTACTCGCGTCGTCAGCACTTCATGTGGCACGAACGGGTACTACTTTCCGGATGACCCTCGTAGAAGACATGTTATTTTTTAACCACTCTTGATCAAAATGCATACACTGTTGGCATTTCATAGTTCCTGTTCGAAAGAATAATGCTATAATTTTAGTACAGTGTGCCAAATGTGTGTATTGAATTAATGCTTCATATGTGCAACGGGTGGCTGCCACAGTTAACACCAAGTTGACAAAACTAGGTTTTAGGGTTGTTGAAGAGCAGCATGACAATATCCCTCAAGGACATATTGCATATTTATATTTCGTATGCATCCCATATTAGTACACTTTAAAGGGGGTGGGCAATGGGGGTGAATGTTTTCACTAGACTCCAGATGGAATGTGCAAATTGCCAAGATAACATCAATGTGGTGTTAATTGTTGAGCTATTTCTCAATTTGTAAATCCAAAAGCCAGTAATGAGGCTTCTATGGAGAGGGGCCACGTGATGGTTCATTTTGAACCAAGACTTGCATGAATAAAAATGACAAGGAAAGCATTAAAATTGATATTGTGCAATCATAACAAAATAAACCTCCAGAAATATAAGTATTAAGCCCTGCAATGTGCATACCTAACTTGTATTTTTTCATTGAATTTCCCCAGCATATTAAAAAGACTTGATATTTTGGCTAAAAATTGCCTCAAGGTATACTACCAGAAGCAGTTCCCTTGGGGGCTGTTGTTTTCTGCTGCCGAATTACTTGTTTGATTTAGATATAAATATAATTGTGCCCAAAGGGAGGCAGCCTTCCACACATTGATTTGATGCACAGCCTGACAGCCAAGGTCTAGGATGGCTATAAATAATGAGGACTGTGATCTGGATTAACCCTTTGCACTCAAGACTGTTTCCGTGCAGACCAACCAGCAACTCGAGACGTTTCGTAGCGCTTTTAGCGAATTTACTACCTCTAACATAAAATGATTTCAAAGGAAAAGCAAATTTCAACTCCCCAAATAACAGTTTAAGCCACCATATCAAGGATTTTTGTAAGAAACAGTACGTTGCAGCTAATTGATCTGCATGAACGACACCATCCATATGTTTTAAATAATTTATTACAACATTAGGCTTCTTTACGGTAACTTCAACACCACCTCATAACATTCTTCTCACAGAAGTCATTCCTGCATTGTTCCAATTCCTCATGCACGTGACAACCCTCTTGTCTTTCCATGATAAAGCTAATGTATTTCCCTTGTGGAATGCTACAGTTGATTTCCTGCCGAATTTTGGTTTTTTGATTTGGTTTGGCAGATGCTTCCTATTTGTTAGTGTTGTTCCTGACAAGTGGCATTTCAATTTCAATAACTCTTCAGCTAGGATAAAGCTGGTGTAGTACCAAATTTGTTTGAATAAAAATGTATGTAACTGACATCATTCCGTGACCAGTACTCTTGCAAATTCGCGACCGGCGTTGTCCCCATATTTATTGTAACACCAATAAATGCTCACATTTCTTTGGTATTCACACTATGCCAAGTTTGCCATATCGAGAATGATGATAGCATCTTGTTCTCTAACTTTTTTCTAGTGTAATTATTTGTTTCTGTAACTACTTTATTTAAGAGTTCATCAGTAAAAAATAGTTTGAAAAAATCCAGTGGTTCTTTCGTGTCTGCGAATATGTGCAGTCCTGCAGGATTTTTGCTGGCTATAAACGGTATTCTCAGGGGTATTTCTTCGGATTCTGGACAGCTAATTCATTCTGAACCATTAGATTATGGCTCTTATCCAGCATCACTGTCACTTTCACTGTCTGTTATTCTAATTTTTCGCCTTCTTACACCTCTTACTTCATCATTATCATCATCACTGCTCGCGTTCTCTCTATCGGCAAGCTCTCTGTGTATAGATGTAATTTCCTCGTTTAGCAACTCTAAATCAAACTCATCTTCACTAGAGCTTATATCATTGTTACGTTCCATGGTAATGGGGATCAAAAACTTCAACTTTTCTAGGCTCTTTGCCACGGCTGTCGGGTTCGAACTGAGATCAAAAATTCAATCTGGTTCGTGGTTGCGTTCTAATATCAGATAAGAAAGGGTTATCTCCATTCCGAGGAACTAAGGATAAAAAAGCCTTATCTCCATTTGAAGGAATATTATTTCACACTCCATTAGATTGTACAACAGAGTGAAGGAACCCACGTTGAAGGAACTAAACGTAAACAACTACGCGCATGAAGTTACCGCAGCATACGAAGTGGTGGGCGACAGTCACCTCTTGAGTTGCGGCATGAAATCGCATGGTGAGTGAGACTCACCTCTTGAGTGCAAAGGGTTAATTGTTGAGACATGACTCAATTTATAAATGTAAAAGCCAGTAATGAGGCTTCTAAGGAGAGGGAAAGCATTAAAATTGTTATTGGGCAATCATAATAAAATGTACCTCCAGAAATATAAATATTAAGCCCTTCAATGTGCATACCTACCTTGTGTTTTTTCATTGAATTTCACCGGAATATTACAAAGACTGGACATTTTGGCTAAGAATTGCCTCAAGGTATATTACCAGAAGCAGTTCCCTTGGGGGCCGTTGTTTTCTGCTACCGAATAACTTGTTTGATTCAGATATAAATATAATTGTGCCCAAAGAGAGGCAGCCTTCCACACATGGATTGATTTGATGCACAGCCTGGCAGCCAATGTCCTGATTGGCAATAAGCAACGAGGACAGTGATCTTAATTAGTTTTCAAGCTTTGAGTATAATTGGATTATGATGAACCTTGCAATTGCTACTTTTACCAATTTTGAATAAATAGATGTTCATTTTACATTAAATGATTGAATGAAACAATGGTTATTTTGGAAATAATGTTTTTTACTTTGGTGGTAAACTTACAATAAACTCATCTGTAAACTCTTTAAAATTTTTAATTTTGATTATATTCATCCAAGAGTGTTGTTCCAAATGTATTTGTACTATTCTATTGCAGTGGCCAAGAAGGGTGAGAAACCAGCAGTGCATGCAGGAGATAAGAGTATTCATTCAAACCGGCCACAATCAGCTAATGTAAGTCCACATTACAAGGCTATCTCATTATGTGATCAATTAGTCTCATTAATTCAAATGATTAATGTTTCTTGGTACTCAGTGGCTAATCCTTTGTCATGTGAATGGTTTATTTCTGCTTACATGTTCCCGAGAATGTTTTAGGGAATTGAAGGTGCAGTCAAATTGGTGTGGTGTTTGGTGTTGTGGATGATATTGCCAGGCAAAATGTCTGTCAAAAGAGTCAATGGGTGTGCTCCTCAAATAGGTATTATTTTGTTGTGCTTATTTTGGTTCCAGCAGGTGTGGGTCTTCCTCTGGTAATGGTTGGTGTACGATGTCAGGATCACAGGCATAAGCTATCATTTAATCAATCACCTGTTAGCAATGTAATAGGAAATCATTGTCATTTAAAGTGATGTTGTGGTTGTGGGAGATCTCTTTGTTCATCGGTCCAGATGTAGGGGATAAATATTCCATCATTAGAAGTCTTGAATATATCTATAATAATAGCAGGTTAATATTAGATTTTGTAGTCTCAATCTTGGAAAAATGTTCACAGTAGTACTTGATAGCTGCTATTATAAGTAAATGAGAAAACTATAGGACTCTCTGGGTGGTGTTGATTGGAATAATATCTCCCGATTTGCTGAGACCCAATGTTGAGAGAGTTTTGCATTCAAAGGCTTTGATATATTTCATACGAGTCACGCTCACACGTTATTTGGGTAAAGCAGAGGTTCAATTAGTTTTATGAAGGGTTTCCACCAGCCTGGAAAACTTAGGAACTTCCCTCTTCTGGGAAAATGGGAATTTGGTGGATATTCTGGCCTAAACAGTGATGGGCACATTTTACTAGGAGAGGTTCCCAGCCTGTCAATTTCTGGTGTGTTCATGAGACTTGTGAGATGTGCCAAGGTATTCCTTGTTCTTCACAGATACTGTCAGTTTTGACCCTTAATTTAGAGACACTGCATTGCAATTGAATGTATTGAGAAAGGGGTGATTATTATTGTGAAAACAAGGTCTTTTAAAAATTTTCCTTTATGTGCATTTGAATTTGTTTCTAACAGTATTAACATTTTGTATGCCTCGTTATCTGGGTATTCTTATTTGGTCACTTGGAGGAAATGTTCAATTTAGTTCCCTGGCCAGCTGGTTTTTATTTTCTCGTGTTTATCGGTGATAATCAGGCTTCTCATAGGTCAGCAAGAGTTATTACTTTTTAATGCGACTGAAATGATGGTGACCACACCGCTGGTTGCGTTCTTGTTTTGTTGTAGTATTTTTGGGAATCTTTGCAACACTATTTTATTCAGAGTTTTGATTTTCATCACCCAGAAAAGTAATCTTCCTTGGAATGAAGGACTATTGTTAATAACTTAATTTAAAGAGAAAATATATCATGACATTAGTGGAAATGACTGTATGCCTCCACTTTTGCATATAATGCTAAATAATGTGCTTATATTTTGTGTAGAATGATCATAATCGGGTACATTAATGCTGATATATACCTCCTTTTAGGGGGATGCATGTACTGGGTGAACTTACACAAACTGCACTTTTTGCTTCTTCTTTAGGTTAATGGCGAGTCATCGGGCAACATCGGCATTTTAATGACTTCACCAATTGGAGGAGGATTACCAGAGCATGTGAAGGAGATGATGGGCTTCTTGACCATGCTTAAGTGTGAATTGAAGCCAAAAGTCTGGAAGTAAGCATAATTATTTTTGTATGAATGCCTATCTGTTAATGTCTGCCAAACTTAGAAATCAGGTACTCAAATTGATTACAATTGAAAGGGCTGTTAAAAGCATGGTAAATAAATTTATCATTTGTCACATTTGTTTTAAGTATGCAAATGGTTTAGTTCAGGATCTGGTTGTATTAGGGAAGTATATAGGAATATTGAATATGTTTTGTACAGTTTCTAGCCAGTAAAATGGCTTGTGTTTACTTCGTTATTTTTTTTATTTTTGGACAAAATCAAGCTGGAATTCTTAAAAAAAATTCTATGAAATCTGGCCTTAACTTTGTCATGTATTTTATATAACCAATATTACTGGAAACCTATAAAAAAAACTAAGTAAATAATGGTTTAATTGTGAAATCTTGACTACCCTCTGTCAATGTTGAGGGTGTGTCACATCATGGGCCTCTTGGTGTGTTGCTCTAAATACTGGCTGCTGATCCCAAAAGGTCTTTCTCCTTCATTTTATTGCTGTTAATTTCCTGCCTTCCCTGTATAGCCCATCTATTTCCTCAGGGCGCAAAGAAACTTTAGCACTCATTCACCTTTCTAAAGTCTATTTTAGTTACAACTAAATTTTGTGCAGTTTATGTGTAGTACAAGCATGAAAACCTAATGATTTATATTAGGACCATGCTACCTAATACAATTGAAATAGGTTTGTCTGAGAGGGGTGGTGAGCTTCTACTTTTTATGTTTTTACTCAATTGATTTATATCTGGCCCACTGTTACCTTAAAAGCAATACATTCATCTGAAAAGTATGTAAATGGGTGTGGTATCTATATGAGTGTAGGTTGGAGGCATTTGTAATGCAGGATTGGATCAAATAATAAAGGTAGAAGAAGTTGAATGACAAACATGTTCGATATTGTAGGGAATGAGAAAGTTTAGGAAATTTCATTGAATGCTGAAAAAGAATTTTCACTATTCCTATAGCATGTATTTTAAAGATATTAATTATTTTTAGGTACGTGAGCTTTTTTAAGTTAAAATCATACATAGTTAAGTAATATTTAGCAGTGATATTATTATTTGTTGGTATTCCTTTGGTTAAGGTAGGTTTTTGATAGATACACTATAAACAATCATACAGCAATAATTCCCTTTTCTCTCATAATAACACAACCTGATATCCAATACTACAAGAAGTCCCTCTTCGATTCAGCATACTTCTTTCAACCATTCAGTCCAACCTGCCTGTGCAATTCCTACCCCTTTCTCGTTTTTCTAACATTCTCCCCTATATCACAGTCTTCAACGTCCCAATTCTGACTCAATAACTCTGAATCAATTTTGTCCAGCCTCCTTTGGATTTCATCCAATAAATACCCTCTTCTACCCAACCATGCCAAAGACTTCCTCGTTTGTTCTCCTTCCTGTCCACTTCACCTTTTCACCTTTTTCCATCCTTTTCACAACCACTTTTCAAGAGCTTACAGTCTCTCTTTCTGCTTCAATAATCATGTTTCCACACCTTACAAAATCATAATCCATGTCATCAATTCCCTACTCCATGGGAATTTAACCCCTTGCACTGAAATGATGAGTCTAGCTCATCATGAACTTCCGATGCCAAATCGCACAATGACGAGTGTAGCTCATCAGATTTTCATAATTTTAGCACTATTTAGGGGAACAATATAAATATTTTGAAAGTTGAACAATGTTAAAACATCCATAATGTACATTAAGAACTCATATCTCATGAAATATGATGTAGTGGAAGTAATAAAATGATATGATATGATTAGCAATAGCTGTGTTCTCAGTGATCTTACGGGAAGATGGTTTGTTCATCAACTTTTTAAAATCCTACTTTGGGCAGTAGATTTGAAATCACACTTGCTCAGGAACTACATCCCAGATCTCCATGAAATAAATTGAGTTCTCTTCCATACATATTACAAATTTGAAGACTATGTTATTTTAACACAGGAAAATTTTAAAATAATATTTCATTACACTTCGGAATCTTTGACAAACTGTTAGTTTAGCCATCCTTTTGTTATTATTTTCTTTGGTTTTCGTATTGGGTGTCCACCTAAAAGTATCAAGTTCCCTATCCACTCTCTTTTATGTCTACGAGTGTTGTGTACTGACTTTGCCTTCTCAAAAAGGGTGTTCATATTACACGATGAGTCATCTCAGCTTTTCTCGTGGTGGCTATGCAGTTCCTACACGCTAGCACGTGTAATTAATTAATGCCAAGGGTATCCTTAGGAATCACTTCCTGTTAACATCACAGGTTATGATTAATTTTTGGGCATTTCGGGAGACATCAATATGCTACTGTCCGTTGGAAATTAATGAATCTTTTTTAAAAACATTTAAATCATGTAATTAATGCATGTATGTAATGTCCTGTTCATGGTATAATTATTTGCTTGAAGTGTTTGAGATTTCCAAGTCCGCTAAGTGTGCATTATTTAGCAACAATTTCAGAGTATAAATATCATTTGCTTTGACCAGGATTCGAACCTGGGTCCCCCAATGTCTGGAGTGTAAGAGGAATCCTCGGTGGGTTAAATGGCTAAGCACTCAGCTGGACATGGAGGGATGTGGGTTCAAATCCCGGTCGTAGCAAATGATTTTTACATTCTGAAATGGTGGCACTGTTTGATATTTGATCAGAAGTACACATACCCAGTAATTGCTTTTTCTCTTTTAAAAATGAGTTAATGATAGAAATTTATTTATTTATTTACATATTTATAGTATGTACGGAAATATGAGCTCTTATTTTACAAAGTTTGCTCATCATTTTTATTGAACTTGATGTGTAAGATATCCATCTATATTTGTAGGTTGCTGCAAACTGAGTGCCAGATGATGGAACTAAATGCCCACATTAGAATGAACTTGAGTTTCAAAAGCGTTAACTTTGATAAGGCCCACATGTATATGGACAGGATGGGTGAACTCAATATTTCAGGCACTATGCTGAAGAAAAATCCAGTCGTGGTTGAAACATTCAAAGTGGTAATCAAGCATTAACTCTCTTTGTTATACATAGCAACTGATGATCATGTACTTTGCATTAAAAATTTTAGTTAAAATTCTTTTTATATCGTAAGTTAATTTATTCACTATTCTCCATTCATAGTTGTAAATTTATAATTATTTGCTCAAATATTTTCCACTTTCTCTGAAGTATCTATGCTCTGAATTAATAAATATTCTAATTAAAGATCTAAAGATTAATCATAATTTTCTATTTTTAAATGAAAATATTATTTTCAGTTTGGTTGGTAGATCTCACTCATCGGTCAATCATTATTTATTGTTTTGTCTCATAATTTGCTAAAAATTATTCAGGGGAACATAAAACCTCCATTTTTCCTGTTCATTTTTTTATGCAGTAGTTCTTTAATTATCTCACACATAGAATAGTCAAACATAATTGTAGCAATTCTACTTCAAATCTCCACTTATGATATTTGTAATATACTCTGTGTGTCATAGATAAAAATATTTTTCATTTTTATAATTAATGATCTTTTCTGTTTATGTGTGGCACGTGCAGCTGAGATTTTATGTCGGAAATTATCTCGAATGGGATACATTTAATCATGGAAAGGTAATATATAATATTTTGTATTCTTTAAGCTGGTGATTCCACTTATTTAATAACATTGCAATGTGTTTTGGTCATTTAAATATGTGTACAAATTCTTTTCAGGCCTACTTCTCCAATAGAACAGCCATTGTCCGAGAAAAGGCGCAAATTCTTTTTAGAAAGTTTCAGGTTTGTAGTTGCGATTTATGCTCCATTTCAGTTGTTAATCATAACTGCATCCATCTGTCCACTAAAAAAGTCTGTATTTGATGTTTTTGTAAATATAAACATATTACTTCGCAGGTGTGAAAGTGAGGTCATAAATTTTACAAATTGCGATTATTCAAGTATTCAGTTTATTGCACTCTCACATGCCTATCATGGAACATGTCCTCCCTCAGCTGATTAAAGTGGATTTATTAAGAAAAGTCAAACTTTCTTCAAAGTCACTAGGTTCATTTCCTTTTTGTGTGAATAATATTTTCATAGTACGTATGATGAATGTAACTTTTTTCATTGCTAAACATGTGTGTGGGCTTTATTTTTACAATTGATTTTGTGCAATAAGTAGTAAATGGAAATTTTAGTTTTCTATTAATCTGTAACCACAATAATAGTATTCCTGTAAATTATGTATTCAGCATAAATTAATGTCAAATCAAATATTCTTTAGTAGCAAACTGAAGAGTTCCCTTTATTATGGAATTGAATGAAATATTTAAATCAGTTTATGATAAGTTACTCCATATTAATTTGACTCTCTTGGGTCATCAAACCCTGTGCAGTTCTAATTTTTTTTGTTTAATTGTCATTGGCGTTTCGGTTAGCCATTAAGCTATTAAAACCAACTAGTAAAATGGAAGTATGGGCTGTTTAAGAGCAGTGCCCACTTACTGAATTTTGTTGTTCATTTTTTCCTGATCTATCTCTTGAGAAAATCAAGAGAAAAGGTATTTGTTTGACCTCAAATGAAACAAAAGTAGGATATAATGCATCAATTTTCAGTGTGCAATGACCTTATCCTTTCATACTTCATAATTACAGTGGTATGCATGTACGTTACAAAGTTGTGTTGTATTAATAATTAACTTTGTTTGTTTTCAGTCCCTTTTTTCTGTTCCTGAAGGGAAACCTTTCGTGAAGGAGTTCCTTGAGCAGGTGGAAGTTTTTGATAAAGAAACTGAGCACCTAACTAAGAAAAAAAGATTTGCAGTTGTTGTTGACCGCCCTTCTGGTTGGTATTCTTTTTGGCCTCAGTTACTTTATAAATATAATTTTATGTTTATGCCAGTGTCTGCATTTAAGTATATACGATGAAAGACAGTATTTTCATTTTTAATATCAAGCTTTAGGACTTGGGAAAAAATTGCATGCCTGCAATAACTTCAGTCATTTAGCATTGCGTAAAAGACATTTAGGTGTGTTTTTATGTATTTGAACTACATTTGGGGATGTGTTGGTATTTTAACTTAGGTTTGCAATTAGGTGAGATCTTTAAAATAAATCGGTATTAGCATATCTGATTACATTTTTATTTCAGGTATATGACCTAATAGATGTGTAATTTTCATTTGTTTCCTAAAATACATAACAAGGAATTAAACCCAACAACAATTGAATAACTCTGTTTTGGTACAAGTTAAAAGGTGTGTTCATTCAGTAAACTATTTCCAAGTACATGAAACAATACAGCTGGTTAAGTGAGGCAAGATAGTCGGGACCCAAAATTTAATGTTAACTTCAGTATTTTGGTATTACTGTAATTTGAAAATAATTTTAAGTTCAGGTTAATGTTAGTAGTGCAAACAAAATAAATTTATAGATCCTAAATATAGAATGAAATACTTTGTTGTGCTGTGGGTTTGCCTGTAATGTTAAAGAGGTTAAGCACAGATATTTTTTTTTACTCTCCGTATGAGATAACTGTGCTGCAATAGAGATTTTAGAGACCTCAAAAAGCAAAAGTAAGCCACTTCTAAGAGGGTGGTAGTACACCTCAATAACTGCACAAATTCTTATAAGAATTCAATATCATCAAACTAAATTGTCAAAGGAAAACCCACATATTCGTATGCAAACATTACCAAAGCAGTGGAATGATGATCATGGAAGCTAATGAAATTATGAAGATTACAGACATATATTGATGACGAAAGCTATACGTTTTTGAGCACTTAGTACATATACAGGTTATGTGACTTTTTTACATGAGTGTCCAAGCAGTCATAACATAGCAGATTTGGTTGATACTAACTTTTGCCAACAAATTGTTTTTGGATAATGGTTTCTCATCATAAAATATTTAATATTAATATCATTCTGACTTTCATATGCAGTCTAAAAGCTACACCAAATTAGGAAGAAAATCTTTAGGGTAGTTAAATAAAGAGTAATCATTCATTTTTTTTCCTAATTTATTTTGCAAATGTTACATATTCTATATTGTTAGAATGATGTGTAAATGACGTGTGGTACAAATTTATTGATTTGATTCTAGTATTGCATCAGTGGCAGGTGTTGCAAGTTGAAATGTGTTCAAGGCCCACATATCTGCTTCCTGCGTTGAAAAATGATTTCAAGAAAAGTGTTCATTTGGAGTGGGGAAGACAAGAAACTCATGTCTTGGCACGAAATATTGGGAGGTTAAAGAGCACACTACAAACTGATTTTCAAGTGCTATTCCATGACACACGTTGTATTCTGCCGTAGATTATTGTGGTGCCGCATCTAGCTTGTAGCTTTGAAATGTATTTGGTGATGCTGGTAATTTCCAACCAAAGCTATTTAGTTTGCTCTCTGGGCCAAATTAATGTGTTCTAGTTTCATTGGTGGGAATAACCTTCAAAAAAAGTTGTCATCTTCCTGTGACATCAGCATTAACTCATCTGATTTGTACATGAACATCTTGTTGTGTGGGTATGAGCAGTCTAAACTTGCTTTGCACCTACATGCATCTTGAGAAATATTTATTTCAGCAACTTGCGGGGAGGGGGGGTCCTGACAAGTAGTTAATATTCCTACAAGTGCTCTTAATGCTGTTCAACAATATTTTTTCTCAAAGGCGGTTGCAAAGATTTACTTCTACAACAGCAGTGCCTGGAACTCCAGGTCCACCTTCCACTGAAATTAATGTGCCTCCCATCTTTGAATGTTGTAAACCATCTTCTGGCTGTGCATTGAAGAGAACCAATTCTCCTTTAGCTTTTTGTATCATTTCATGGGCCTCAGCTGGTGTTTTGTTTAGGCTAAGGCATAATTTCTATTAATTATTACATGGTCCCCGTGTAGCCATAGGAGAACTGAACATATTTCAAATTGCAATGAGTACTGTTGATAAACGACGAGGTAAATCTATGAAAATGGTACCACATAATTTCCCATTATGCTACTTCTATAAAAACATTTTGAAAGCTTCCAAATGATGCCTACTGTCTTGTTTCAATGTCCATGTTTCTGCATCGTAGATAACCATGCTGCATATCAAAGTTTAATGAGCCTTTTCTTAACATCCTTTCTCAACATCACTGTCATCAATTCCCTCCCCATTTTGTAACACAATTCTTCTTCTTATGACCTAAATACTTGGACCTTATTGGTCCAAAATACTTTCAAGGTAGGTGAATGTTTAACCTGCTTTAGTTCATAAATTCGTGTTATAAAAATTAACTTACAACTTTCTTGTAAGCTGCAAAATGTTTGTTTTGTTTATATTTATCATCATCCTGTACCTATTGCACTAACTGTCCACTCAGCTCACCATTGCTTGCAACCCTTGGGCTGACTGGCAAATTAAAGCTTGTTCATCCACAAAGTAACTGATTTTATGATATGTCCACTGACTTTTGATTCCTATCAGCAGTTCTATCTGGCCTTCCATCTGAGAGTCCATTACACCACTCACACCAAAAAACTCTGAAACATGTACAGGTTGCTGATCAGTCTCCAATGCCTCCTTTATACTCCTGTTCATGAATTCACCCAAATTTTCTCTAGTGAACATAATCCTGAAATCTTCAGAACAAACGAGTCCATTCGCACAGTATTATTATATTCCCGTTTAACTGTGACATAGTTAATGCAGTGGCATCATGTGATCAATAGCCTTTCTGAACCCAAATTGATCATCCCCATGTAACTATTTGTCTTCTCCATCCTTTAGATGAACCACTTTACATGCAATTGTGGTCAAACTTGTTGTTCTATTTTCCTCACATGTGACTGCCTTTCCTGTTTTTGGGATGAGAACTAATGATATCACTTATTCTTCTGGCCAAATTCCTCCTTGATAAATGCTACCAATTAGCCCATAAAAACTCTTTCTATCATACTGACTTTTAATAATCAAACCACTTTAATTTTCCACATAAACTTTTAAGTTTATGTGAAAAGTAAAGTGGTTTGATTATTAAAAGTCAGTATGAAGATTTTCCACCAAGTTACGCCAGAAACTGTTTTATTTATCTTTCTATCATGTTTTCTTAAACTACCCTACACTTCATTATTACTACATTGTGATTTGAATCCTCATCTTCCTCTGGGAAACTATGATCCTGTCACGTTTTTCCTAAATCTGCCTCACCATAATTCATTTTTACTGATAACTTTCTGAATCCCCAGGCATTTTACATCTATGCCACTGCCTAATTTGGTATTGTAACAGTTTTTTGTTATAATTAAGGCCTGTATCCTGAAGAACCATATTGCTTTCTCCCAGTGGTCATTCCATGTTTCTCAACTGTAGTCCCCTACGTCGCTACCATCTCTTCCTTTGCCAACCATTGCCTTCTGGTCCAATATCACTATGCAAGGTTGCCTTCCAAAAACACTTAACGGTTATATCCTCTGATTGTGAAGCCTATCAACTTCTTCTTCCCTATTATTTCCTCTAGTTTATCATATACCCTATTGACTTCTTACCATTGCTAGGGGTATGTTGACCTGAACAAATACCATGTTCATTGTCCAGCCTTACTTCTACTAATAATAATTATCAGTTACTTGCTCTATATTTAATATGCTTCCTCTTAGCTTTTTGTTCATTAATATTTCCACCACTTACCTCTTTATTCTACCTGGTTTGGTCCTCTTGTATGCTGGTGCTATTTTGATTTAGCTTTGAACAGATTTTGTGAGTTGATGACCATGGAAGCCTTGCATTTCCTGCTGACAGGCATGAGCAGGCCGAATCTTGTAGTTGGCAGTACACATTCTTTGATCTATATCCATCATAGTAGCATGGGATGTTTAACTGAGGTGGGTTCCCGTTGCCTTCCTGAATATTGTTTTTACGGTGACACCATCACTCAAATGGCTGCCCCTCTGTGGTCAGATGCCTTTGCACTACCTCACTGAGGAACTGATGCTGCATGAGCAACATTTCGTCTGACTCCTACCCTTCAACTTATCTGGCATGGGTGACCCTACCGGAAGTAATTATCATTGCTCCCAGCTCAACCAGCTCAGCCAGCAATCACAGCTCTAGGGGTAATCAGAATGCACAAGTCATTCCACCACCACCATCAAGTCCATGGGGAGACATTTTATGACATTGGCAATTGCTGCAGTACCAGCAATTGCTTCACTCAAATGAGAAATATTTCTTTTGTTCTTTTTAATTAGAGTACTATATTTGTAGTACAAAAGAACAGAAGTGGACAGGTAAAAAATTTCTAAACTATGTTCTCCTACAGGCAATTACATTGTGGATTGTTTTTAATATATATATATATATACACACACATATATACACACACACATATATACACACACATATATATACACACACATATATAGACACACACATATACACACACACACATATACACACACACACACATATTCACACATACACACACATACACACACATACACACACACAGAGATACACATATACACACATACACAACACACACACATATACACACACATACACACACACATATACACACACACACACACATATATATGTATGTGTATATATATATATATATAAAAAAAAAAAACCATAAACACAGTAATCAACCCGAAGGTCGGTTTAGTAGGTGATGGTAGAGCTCACCCGTGTACCAAGCCCGACGGCGTGTGAATATTCACACATCAGGGTAGGGGGGCCAGTTCCTTTCCCTATGCCGGTTATGGTTTTCCCAGGAAGATCTGGTACCCGAAAAACCAACTAGCTTGGGTGGAGCTGCAGGTGCCCAAAGTGCCTTGCCCGGGAATCGAACCCGGGACCCTCTGGTCAGCAGTCCAACGCTCTACCCGCTAGACCACCGCGACCCGCATATATATATATATATATATATATATATATATACATGTGTATATATTTTTTTTTAGGTAATCTACCGGTTAAGGTAGGTTTTTGGATGGACACAAGTAAACATTTTGTGACTCCCCACCTAGCAAACTAATCTATATCAGGTCCCTCTTCATCTCGGTGTACTTCCTTCCTCCCTTCATCCCGTCCAACATCCCTATCCTGTTCCTGCCCTTACCTCGCTTGCCCAACATTCTCCCCTCTATTACTCTCTTCAACATTCCACTACCGCTCAATACGCCTTTCATCCATTTTTCCTGCCTCCATAGGATTTCCCTCAACAAACCCCTCTCCTCCCCCACCATTTCTAGTACTTCCTCATTTGTTTTCCTTTCTGTCCATTTCACCTTCTCCATTCTTCTCCACACCCACATTTCAAAAGCCTCCAATCTACGTCTATCCTCCTGCTTCAGCGACCACGTTTCCGCGCCGTACATAGCTACGCTCCATATCAGAGTTTTTACGAGTCTTGTCTTAACATCCCTACTCAACGTCCCCGTCATCAACTCCCTCCTCCTTGAGAAAGCCTCCTTGCCTAGCGCAATTCTTCTCCTTACGTCCCTACCACTTTGACCGTGTTGGTCCAAAACACTTCCGAGATATGTAAACTGTTCTACCTGCTCTATTTTTTCCCCGCCTATTTTAATATTTAGCTTAGCCTTTTTCTTTCTGGAAAATCGCATAACCTTTGTTTTACTAATATTGATTCTCATCCCATATTTATCGCACTGAACCTCCAATTCACTCAACAATGCTTGCAACCCCTTGGCTGACTGAGCAACTAATGCTTGGTCATCAGCAAACCTAACCAATTTTACGAATTCCCCTCCGACTTTCATTCCTACCTCCAGTTCTTCCCATGCCTCTTTAATCATTTCCTTTACATATACGTTGAACAGTACCGGTGACAATGGGCAACCCTGCCTTACACCTCTTCCTAACACTGCCCATCCGGACTCGCCGTTCCCCACTTGCACCTGAGCAGTCTGAGACATGTACAGGTTGCGGATCAGTCTCCTGTCCCTCCAATCCATTCCTATTTTCTGCAATACACGCATTAATTTTTCCCAATTCACTCTATCAAACGCTTTTTCGAAATCTACAAAACAGGCAAAAACGTCCTGATTGTATTCTATATTCCTCTCGACTAGTGATCTCATTACTGCAATGGCATCACGCGTACCTCTTCCTTTCCTGAACCCAAACTGATCATCCCCTAAGTAATCATTTGCCTTACTCTCTATCCTTTTGTTGATGATCCTGAGAATAACTTTAGCTGCGTGGGATATCAAACTTATTGTTCTGTAATCCTCACATGATATAGACTTTGCCTTTTTTGGAATAGGCACTAACACCGATCTCACAAAATCTTCCGGCCAGATTCCTTCCTCATAGATACTACGAATCAGCCCATATATGGCCTTCTTCTCACCTTTCCCTAACCATTTCAACATTTCTAGAGGAATATTGTCCACCCCCACAGCCTTATTTGCTTTCATCTCCTTTAATGCCCTTTCTGTTTCATCGTCGAGTATGCCTGGACCTAAGCTATCTTCTTCTACGTCATGTTCCTTTTCTATGTCTAACCTTGTCGGCCTAAGTTCTTTACCATACAGTGTTTCTATATATTCCTTCCATCTCTCTTGGATTTTTCCTGGTTCAACTATTATCTTACCCCATTTATCTTAACTGTTAGCACAGATCTTGCCTTCTTACTTCCCGATAATAACTTAACCTTGCTGTATAGAGCACCAATTTCACCCTTCTTCTGTAAACTTTCCATATCCTCGCATTGCATTTTCCACCATTCTTCTTTTGCTTTATTTGTGGCCCTTCTCAGTTTATTGTTTAACTCTTTGTACTTCATTTTGCCTAACTCTGTGTTTACATTTTTCCATCTTCTTCTCTCATCCATCTTTGCAATCATCTTAGTGTCTTTAGCGGCTTCCAATATCCCTTTCTTGATACATTCCCATTTTTCTTCGATAGCACTCAGTTCTTTACCGTCATCCATCATTTTCTCTACAGCCTCCTGATACTCCTTCCTCGTTAATTCATTTACTGCTTCTAAATTCCATTTTTTAACCCGCCGCCCTTGCCTTATCTTCTTGAAACGAACATTACATTTCATAACAACTAAATTGTGGTCAGAGTCCGCATCCGCTCCTGGGAAACTGTGCGAATTTATCACACTGTTCCTAAACCTGTGCCTAACCATAATATAATATAACTGATACCTTTCTGAGTCACCTGGCATTTTCCATGTATACCTACGCCGTTTGTGGTGTCTAAACCATGTGTTAGTGATGACTAACCCCTGTCTCCTGCAGAATTCAATTGCTTTCTCCCCGCGTTCATTCCTCGTGCCTAACCCATAGTCCCCCACCTCACCACCATCTCTTTCTTCGCCTACCATCGCATTCCAATCCCCCATCACTATCAAATGTTTCCCTGCAGGAACACTCGCGGTGATATCCTCTAACTCATCGTACATCCTATCGACTTCTTCCTCCTTGTGGTTGCTCGGTGGCATGTATACCTGAATAATGACCAAGTTCGTCGGCTCTGCTTTAATCTCTACGAGTAAAATTCTATCTGTCGCTTGCTCTATGTTGACTACGCTTCTTCCTACCCCTTTATTTAAAATTACGGGAACCCCTCGTTGGCTCTCGTCCCCGCCGCTGTATATTACTCTATAATTGTCACTCCAGTAATCCCCGCTATCCTTCCATCTCACCTCGCAGAGGCCTAAAACATCTATATTACCTCTTTCCATCTCTCGCTTGATATTTTCTAATTTGCCTCTCCTCAACATTGTCCTGACGTTCCAGGTTCCTATTCTAACTACTTTCGCCTTCTTCTGAGTCTTCTGTCCTGCTGAAATTATTTCTTCCCTGCAAGGGTTTCGTGGGATGACGACCGCGGAAGCCTTGCCTCTCCCGCTGCCGGGCACGACACACGGCCTCTTGGGCCGGGTCCCGTAGTTGCCAGGACTCATATTATCTATAGTGCCCATCATTATATTCTTGGGAATCATAATTGAGGTGGTTTCCCGTTGCCTTCCTCAATAGTGTTTTTAACGTGACACCATCACTTAATGGCCGCCCCATTGGGGTCAGACGCCATTGCAGCCGCCTCACTGAGGAACAGACGCTGCGTGGACTACCTTTCGTCTGGCTCCTAACCTTCGACCTATCTGGCATGGGTGACCCTTCCAGGAGTAATTATTATTACTCCCGCCAGCACAGCTCTAGGGGTCATCGGAACACACAAGCCCTTCCACCACGACAAGGTTGTAGTCCATGGGAGGGATGTGTATATATATATACATGTATATATATATATATATACATATACATATGTATATATATATGTATATATGTGTATATATATATATGTATATATATATATATAATCAACCCGAAGGTCGGTTTAGTAGGTGAGGGTAGAGCTCACCCGTGTACCAAGCCCGACGGCGTGTGAATATTGACACATCAGGGTAGGGGGGCCAGTTCCTTTCCCTGTGCCGGTAATGGTTTCCCAGGAAGATCTGGTGCCCGAAAAATCAACTAGCTTGGGTGAAGTTGCAGGTGCCCATATATATATATACATATATATATGTATATATATATATATATACACACTTTTTTGGAAAACCCACAAACGTGTAATGTAAATTCACTGATAGTCATAACAAACACAGAAACCAAAACACACAAAAGAGGGAAAACCCACTGGTTCTCGAATTTTCGGTGGTCCAACCACCTTTCTCAAGAGGAATTAAGAACAGAACTCAGTTCTGTTCCTAATTCCTCTTGAGAAAGGTGGTTGGACCACCGAAAATTCGAGAACCAGTGGGTTTTCCCTCTTTTGTGTGTTTTGGTTTCTGTGTTTGTTTTATATATATATATATATATACATATATATATATAACAAACATACATATATATATATGTATATATATATATATATACATATACATATATATATATATAGGTCCATCTTAACAAATTTCAGTGAATATCTGAGAATCACATAATGAAACAAGCCTTATTTTGCCAGGTGGTCTTGATTTTTTTTTCTTATTTCATTCATAAATTTTTGCAGCAATGGTTAATGTAGTCAAGCCGGAGCATCAAGAAGTTTTTAAAGCAGGTGTCAAACGTGCAAAAAATTCTAAGGATGAGCAGGGAGTTAAAGTATCTGTTCCTGAAAATCAAGAATATCAGTGTGATGCTCAGGCATTAACTGGCAGCCATGGATCCACTTTTTCAGAAAGTAGCAGAGCAAGTGTCATTCAGAAGGGCAGCCACCTAACATCAGATGAACAACAAGGAGGGACTCCCCAGAGAAAGAGAAATGCAAGAAAACACCTCTGTTGTGGTAATGCACTTATTACATGTGAATGATAGTGGGTACTTAATTTATTGTATGAATGCATGATTCGTAGGCTTGATTTAAAATGTCATATAGTAAAATTCAACAAATGAAATGAAACAATTCTTTATGTCAATGAAGAGCATGTTATGTGTTTAATTCCAAAATGAAGGTTTCCAATTGAAAACAGTGGAATGTGCATTTATTTTCAATTATTGATACATTGTTTTAAAGCTTGAACATTCATTCATTTTTTTTTTACCTACTCTATTTTGCGGACAATAGGGTACACTATTTTTCAGGTCCGAGTTTTCAAAAGTAAATTGAATTGGGCAGAAAAGAATGAAAATATTTTTTATGTTAACACTTGATAAGATCACTGGTGCTGTTCAACGTATATGTGGAGGAAATGATTAAAGAGGAATTCCTAAAATCAGTTAGGTTTGCTGATGACCAAGCATTAGTTGCTCAGTCAGCCAAGGGGTTGCAAGCATTGCTGAGTGAATTGGAGGTTCAGTGCGATAGATATGGGATGAGAATCAATATTAATAAAACAAAGGTTATGCGATTTTCCAGAAAGAAAAAGGCTAAGCTAAATATTAAAATAGGCGGGGAAAAAATAAAGCAGGTAGAACAGTTTACGTATCTCGGAAGTGCTCTGGACCAACACGGCCAAAGTAGTAGGGACGTAAGGAGGCTTTTTCAAGGAGGAGGGAGTTGATGACGGGGACGTTGAGTAGGGAGGTTAAGACACGAGTCGTAAAAACTCTGATATGGAGCGTAGCTATGTACGGCGGGGAAACGTGGTCACTGAAGCAGGAGGATAGATGTAGATGGGAGGCTTTTGAAATGTGGGTGTGGAGAAGAATGGAGAAGGTGAAATGGACCGAAAGGAAAACAAAGGAGGAAGTACTAGGGGTGGTGGGTGAGGAGAGGGGTTTGTTGAGAGAAATCCTATGGAGGCAGGAAAAATTGATGAGAGGTTAATTGAGCGGTAGTGGAATGTTGAAGAGGGTAATGGAGGGGAGGATGTTGGGCAAGCAAGGAAAGGGCAGGAATAGGATAGGGATGTTGGACGAGATGAAGGGAGGAAAGAGGTACACAGAGATGAAGAGGGACCTGATGTATTATTATTATTAAAATGTACATGTGCAAATAGACAAATGTCAGGTGGCACACAAGTCCCAAGTATTACAATAAACTTGGGATGCAGCCATGCATCCCAAATGATGGGCATCATTCAAGATGTCTAGTGGAAGTGATCTCTACAAAATGATATACGAAATCCACAATATGTTTTTGGATGATCGACTAATCAAAGTTGGTGAAATAGCAGATGCAACGGGCATATCACATGGTAGTGTTTTCCATTTTCCACCAAAAATTGGGCGTGTAAAAACTCTTGGCAAAATGGGTGCCGCCACGTGTGTTCTCAGTGAAGAATAATCAATCATCTGCTCAATTTGGAGGCTGGTTAGGTGCTTTTTGTCTTAATCTGGATAGGTTTCTGTGTGGATGTAGAAGTATGGATGAAACATGGATATGCTGCTGCACTCTATAGATTAAGGAACATTTTCAGTGAATTTTTTAAAATGGAGAAAATTGGTCATCGTTATGTGATACAATACTTTTGTTTGAAAGGCCTCGACCCAACCAATATAAAAGATTAACTGGATTCTACTCTGGGTGAGTCTGCTCCTTCAGTTACAACAGTAAAATATTGAGTAGCAGAGTTTAAACAAGGTTGTACAAGCTGTCAAGATAAGCATCGCATGGGTTGGCCAAATGAGGTGACGACTCCAGAATGGTGAAGAAAATCCACTAAGGGATACTGGATAATTCTCGAATGAAAGTATGCAAGCTAGCAGGCATAGTAGGCATTTCAAAAAGTGCAGTATATCGCATATTAACTTTAGTTTTGGACATGAAAAAGCTGTGTGCTAGATGGGCGTTGCATTTGTTCACACTTGAGCAAAACCAGTGTTGTGAAGATGTTTCAATTGTGTGTTTAGCGAAGTTTCATGGCAAAGAAGCAGAATTTTTGCACCGTTTCATAACCATGGATGAAACATGGGTCCATTACTTCACACCCAAGACGAAAGAACAATGAAAACAATGGATTCAAAAGGGAGAACCGGCTCCAAAGAAGGCAAAGACAGTTTCATCTGCAGGCAAGGTTATGGTGTTAGTTTTTTGGGATGCGTGTGGGATAATTTTCATCTACAATCTTAAAAAAGGAAAAACATTAAACGGCAAGTGTTATGCAAATTTATTGCAACATTTGAGCAAAGAAATCAAGCAATTGCAGCTGCATTTGACTAAGAAGTAAGTGTTGTTTCATCAATACAATGCACCAGCTCACAAATCCGTTATGGCAATGGCCAAAATTCATGAATTAAAGTTTGAATTGCTACCTCTTGCACCCTACTCACCAGATTTAGCCCCCTCAGATTATTTTCTGTTCACAATCTTGAAATAATGTCTCGGTGTTCAAAGATTTCCAAACGGTAAAGAAGTGATGTCAGCAGTTAATGGCTATTTTGAGGAATAAGTTAGTTCTTATTATAAAAAGGGTATTGAACTTATTGAACATCACTGGGAAAAGCATATAGCGCTGAAAGGAGATTATGTTGAAAAATAGATACATTTTTCCAAATTTTTTGTTTTCTTTGTTGGGTCGGCTACTTCTGGGATTACCCTCATATAATGCATCGTGTGCCTTACCCCATCAGGTAGGTAGCATCACTACAAGGCTCAGCTTGATATCCGTGATAGTCAAGTTTTTGGCCATCCCAAATGCTCATCCTCAACCAAGCTGCTACGGCCACATTTAATTCAGCTCCCCAAAATGCCATCTTGGTAAATAATGGTGCAGAGTCCGTTATACACAGCAGCTAACTCGTCTTTGATTTGCATAGGTGTATTGCCTTTTGGAAACAAATATTTAACGACAGTAATATTTTCCATCTTCACAAAAACCCTCAAAATGACTCGCTCAAAAGATTGGCAACTACGGGATTGAAATAGTTGAAATTTTGGCAAGCACCTTAAAACGCATTCTAAAACTTTTGTAGACGAGTACTGCCATCTTCATCTTGAGGTCAGAAACTTTACAGGCAACCCTCATATAAGTCACAGAAAATGTTAATGCATGATCTTTTGATTTAAGCAAGGTTTCAATTCAAGCAATTATTTCTTTTAGGTATTAGGTTGGCTTATGCAAATCGTAGAAGTTCACCATTATGCATGCTCCCATGCTTGATGTACAATCACTTTGTGATCGCTAATATTTTGGCAGAAACCAGTATTGCATTAACTGTTGGGGAATATTTTTCAGCAAATTCGAATTGTCCAAATTTTGCTAGATGCACAGGGTTCGTCCGGAAAATAAGTGTACTGAACTCAGGAAAAAAAATTTATTACACTTTTACATATCTTAAGCTAATGTTTCTCAAAATAGGACCCTTGTGAGTCGATACACTTGTTCCAGCGGCGTTCCCATTCCTGGAACGCTCCCGCGAAGGCATCATCGGGAGCCTCTCGAAGACACGTCGTCACGGCCTCTTTGGCGGCATCCAAAGTCCCGTATCGCGTTCCTTTCAAACTCCTCTTTATCTTCGGGAACAGAAAGAAGTCCGGGCTGTAGGGCGGGTGCGGCAGCGTTGCCACGCCGTGCTTGGCCAAGAAGCCCGACACGACAAGCGCGGTGTGAGACGGCGCATTGCAGTGATGCAGCCGCCAGATGTTTTTGATCGCTGGCCGGGCGCGGGCGACTCATTTTCGAAGCCTGTCGAGCACTTGGACGTAAAATGCAGCATTTACAGTTTGTCGTTCAGGTACAAATTCGTAGTGAACGACTCCTCTTTTGTCAAAAAAGACTTATTTGTCAAGACACTTATTTTCCGGACGAACCCTGTACTTCAAAATGGATTGTAAAAAAGTTAACACAAAAGTAGTTACCATATCCTTAGATGTAGACATGATTTGATTACTATGCACCATAAGTGCGATCTTTTGATTGTTCCATTTTGAATAATAATTTATTCCCCGACATTTTGATTGAAGACATTGTCGTCATATTAATGTTTCATATTACATAATCAGATTCCCACAAATAAGAACTCCATTGATCAAGACAGACAAATGGCTGATGAAGAAGAGATGGATCTGAAGAGAGGACAGATGCAAAAGGAGTGAGAGGGCAGAGAGTGAAGAAGCTGAGAAATGGGGCCAGGATGAGAGAGCAATTGCTTGTGAAAGAAGACTGCAAGAAACCGGTTAAAGAGAGGACAAGGCTGAAGTAAGCCTGTGTTTCCCTCAAATTTTTATCATTAATGTTGATGTCATTTTATGATGCAGAAACAGTTGTTTTGAAATGTTGTTAATCATGGAAATGTATATGTTTCTGACATATGTCCTGACAACATGGGAAGTGTGAAATGGTGGGAATGTTGGACAAAAGAGCTTCTTGAAGTGAAGTTGTCACCAGAAATTTGGTTGTGGCAGCATTCCAATTGCCCCTTGGAGGAACATTGGGCATTGTAAACTTAAATGTATTCAATAAATGTGTTCTCTGTTGTATTATTTTATTATTCTTTTTTATTCATAATTTGCTATTTTTAAGTTTTCACATAAAATATCATGGAACTGAAATTTTTAAAAAATGTTTACATCCATTTGAGCTATTGGTTTCTCAAAATTTGGATGTAGTTTCTACAACAATGATGTGTTTAACTGCATGTAAGTTGTTGGTATGCTTTTTTACCACCCTGATTTCACATTGTCCAGGAAAAACTCAGGAAATGTGTCATGGACCTGAGAATTTCCACTTTGCATTCTGGTCATTTTGATGCACTTGAAGGGGATGAGTCCAACTCATCATGCTGTAGTCCTTACCTCTCCTTGCTTGTGTGACTGTGCTAGAGGTGGGTGCAAGACTAGATCCTCAAGCTCGGTGATTTAATTAAGTAGGCTATTTATCCCTCTTTGACTGGATTTCACCCTTGAAAAATGTTACTCACTGTTTGCTTGAGTTGGGCATTAGTTATACTAGCGTGACCTAGATTGAGGAGAGTTAGAAAGCAGTGCTGACTTGGAGCCCCGTAATAGTGCCAGGCACCCTCCCATCAACCCGCAGTCCTGTCAATAGGAGGAGGAGGAGAAATTAAACAAGTGCCTACAAAGCAAGTTAACTCATTTCAGTTGCCTCATTTTCATGGGAAATACCTTATTTCAGTCAGCATTTCGTCACCTTTTGTGCATGTGTTCTGGTGGTCTTAACCTCTTCTACAGCGGGCAGGTATCTCTTGTGATCTTTTGGTGACACAAGTTTCAGTGCACTAGTTTGGCTATTTTAGGACCAGCAAATGAGTGAGTAGGGTCTGGTGATTAATGCAAAAAGGGATGAATCTTTTTATTTTTAATGCTTGATTGTGGCTTAATTCTGTATTGTGTCATAATCGATTTGTTGTTCTGGAAGGGAATGGCCTATAATAGTGATAATGGGTGATGTGTGAAGGGGAACATTACTCCTCATACTTTCTCTGTAGGTGTGAATGGAAAAGCTCTTATGGAATTCTTAAATAGGACTATCCATTTTGTTGATATGGAACTCCTCCCATCATTCAAGACTCCTTTGTAAATGACTGCCATATGTATATATAGATTGGAATGGCTGTTAATATATTTCATAAAAGATGTGAGCTTCGAGCTGTCTCAGATTTCAGGTAAACAGTTGAAATGTTAACTAGTGTACCTATTAAACTCCTACGAAAAATCAGTGAATAATAATCGATATATATATTTATATATATATATTCTTTTCATTTATGGATTGCAAAAAATCCAGCAATAAAATAATTAGTTCTTCAGAAATATGATAAAAAAATTTTCCAGTGATATTGGAGGAACTTCAGAAAGGAACAGGTGTCACAATAGACTTGTTAAATTGTCCACTAACCAATTCCAAAACAACACGGAAAGCAAAGTCCATGGTGTGGGCAAATTAGGGAGCAAAAGGAATAAAATGTTTACTGGTACTGAAAAAACAAACTTAACAAAATTTTAATGATAAAACAATTGTTTTTTGGTTCATGATGAATTGGAAAGGAAGGGGTAAAAATATTGGAGCCATCTTTCAGAGACCAGTGACAGCTGGGTTGGATTAAATGTATTCTGGGAAATTGGATGTTGATCATCAAGGTGGATGTGTTTTGGGGCTATGGGAAGAGAAGTGATTAGTAGGAAATGATGTACTTTGCTCTTACTGAAGAGTAAATTAAAAGGGCAGGGGCTATGGGTTTCTCAAGGGTGATTTTGACTGGAAGTAGGGTCATTGTTTTGTGAATGCCAGTAAATGGATTAACTACATCACATCATCAAAACATTTTTGAGTTCTAGTCTCCATTGAAAGAGCCCCTGTGAGCTCTAATGAGTTCTTTGCTCCTCTTCAAAATGATTGTGACATTTATTAAAAGTGTGTGCTAAACAAAACTTTATCTACTTCATCTGTGTGTAATATTCACCATCTGAAAGACGATGCTGCACCTTTTCTCGCTGATAGAGACAGGAACAAGTTGGTAAATGCATTTTTACTTTCAAGGGTCCCTTGGTGAAAATTATCTTCCAGTGCTATCAATGCAGGGGTAACAAAACTGTTTGTAATCACTTTTTATCATTGCTATATTTTATGAGTATTGAAATCAATGCAATGTAAATGGAGTTAGGAGGTGCCATAAATCATTTATATTTAGTCATTCAAAAGGAGGTTGCTTAAATTATTTATATTTCACCATTCACAGTGAGACATCTTTTTACAATGGCCAAATAATTAACCTGCACCTTATTCCTCAGGACCTGTAGAATGCTTAACAGGCTAGGAGGGTTGCTATTTATGTATAGAGCCTTAACAACACTAATTGCTTTAGGTGTCATCTGAAAGTTTGACCCTTTTAACACCAGCTTTCTTCAGATCATTTTGTTGTTTGTTTACAGTGACTCGAAAATTTTGTCTCAGCGAAAAAATAGAGTTAACTCGTGACCACTTTCGTGTGATGACTTTTTATGACTTTTGACGTGGATTATCAAGACAGGAGTGCATCGATCAACTTCCACTTTTGGCGATGAATCCTTAACCTTTGCCTCTGCCACACACCTTTTTGGTGGCTCGCAGGGTATTTATGTAGATGTTTGCCACTGTGAAATGCTGGTATAATGAATTCCATCATGGCCGCCGTTCATGAAAGTCGTGAAGGCCGTCCAAAATCAGTTGTGCCAGAAAACATTGATGCTGTGTAAGAACTAATCAAGAAAGATTGTCATGTAACTTGTCGTGAGATTGAGGCATCCTTGGGGATTAGTATGGCGAGCATCAATAAGATATTGCATGAACATTTAGCTGTGAAAAAAATTTGTTTGCGTTGGATCCCACGTAATTTGACAAAAGCTCAAAAAGATGCTCGCGTCATTTGGTGCAAATAAATACTCAACAAATACAATCACGGTGCATCAAAAGGTGTGCGTAACATCTAGACAGGTGCTAAATCTTGGATTTATGCGTATGAGCCTGAAACGAAACACCAATTTACTGTATGGGTCTTTCAAGACGAGCCAAATCCAACAAAAGTTAGTCGTGCACAAAGCACATCAAAGAAAATAATCATCTGTTTCTTAGGAATAACTAGACATGTGGCAACCGTACAGTTAGAGCAACATAGAACCATGAATTCTGAATGGTATATGAGCATTTGTTTACTAGAAGTTCTCGGTGAAATATGGAAAAAGAAGCAGCAGTGAAGGATCATTTTTCATCATGACAATGCTAGCTCTCACAGATCGGTTGAAACAACATTCTATTTGACTGGCTAAAGCGTCGAATTGATGGGTCATCCTCCGTACAGCTCTGCTTTAGCCCCAAAGACTTCTTTTTATTCCTGTTTATCGAAAAAATAGCATGGCCAACGTTTCTCGGTGCCTGAAGAACCCATTGATGCATTCTAAAACCGTTTTGGAGGTACCTCAATCAGAGTGGAAAAAGTGTTACGAAAATTGGTTCGAGCGCATGCAAAATTGTATTGATTAACATGGAGAATACTTCAAAAACCAATAAAGCCATTTTCAACAATAAATTACTCTTTTCATTATTAGGCTGAAAATACAAATAGCAACCCTTGTAGTCCAGTCTGAGCGCCTCTAGTATTTCCATTTCCAAGGCATAGAAACCCCCATACCTATGGTCATAATGGTAATTATAACAGGATGAAAGAGTTGAACGCAGCCAAATATGTCACTTTAGGCTAAGTGTACACAGGGGGTCAAATCACAAAATTGTACCACATAAAACTAAACCGAATGGCCATCAACTTGATGCAAAACCCAACAGTAGAAGGTGACAATGGGGAATGGTGCATATCTCTGTAGCTTGGAAGCAATTCTTTCAGAACAGGAAAACTATTGCTGATAGATACAATGCCTTGGGTATCTACTTAGGCAGGGCAAAACTGGTGTTGAAACACAGCCGAGGCTAATAAATCCAATATAGTGACTGCGACTCTAGCTGTATTGGAATGCAAGTCAGAGTTTCCCATTCTTGACCCTTTGAAACACCCCTGCAACTTAAGCGGTATGGGTGACCAAAAATCCATATGCTCCACTAGGTGCTAGAAAAAGTGTCCACTTGAAATCATTTTGAAGGCCTTTCTTCCAATTAGGATTGGTTTAGAAAGTGTTCACAAATAGAAATAATGTTGTCCGGGGACTTCAGGGTTCAGCTGTGCTAGTGATGCTTCTGAAATTGTGCTAGTCTGAAATGTATGTCATTTGAGATAATATATCCATTGTGATTTGCCTTTCAAAAAGTGTGTATATGTATGTCACTTTCATTAAAACTTTTCATTTTGGGGCCATTGTTTTAATTTTTCAATGAAAAAGATTTGATGCAACCATGGGCACTTGAGTGTACTGCTGTCACACATAAGAGTAAGAACACATTTTCAACATCACCACTAGAAAGACAGCCTTCTGATTTACGCAAGAGATTTAGTCTGTAATGTAACCTTCGCTGAGTGATTCCCAGCCTAGCTGCTCTAATATTTTGGATACGCTACTAAATTTATCATGACATTTTACTAATCTAGCTCCTCTACGTTGCATGTGATCCATTGTAGTAAGTGTTCAGGAGGAAATTGCTCTTTTTCCAAAAATTCATCACTATGCACTTTTTTTAAGTTTGATTCTATGTGCCCAATGTCTCACCAGTGTGGTATAGCGTTAAGGTCATCTGATAAAGCTGCCTTGTCCTCAGGATCATGGATATTATGGTAAACCAATGCATCATCAGCAAATAAACATATCTTAGCAGTGACTACGGAGTGAATATCATTAAAGTAACGTAGGAATAAAAGAGACCCAATGATCCCTGGGAAAAACCTGAAGCAACTTTTACTGCATTTGAGCTAGCTCCATCTATGACTACTCTTTGTACCCCACCATTCAAAAAGTCTTTAATCCAACCCAAGATTTTTTTTTCTATGCCATATTCTTCTAGCCCTCCCATGGACTACAACCTTGATGTGGTGGAATGGCTTGTGCATTCCGATGACCCCTAGAGCTGTGCTGGCGGGAGTAATAATAATTGCTCCTGGTAGGGTCACCCATGCCAGATAGGTCAGAGGTTAGGAGCCAGACGAAAGGTAGTCCACGTAGCGTCTGTTCCTCAGTGAGGCGGCTGCAAAGGCATCTGACCCCAGTGGGGTGGCCATTAAGTGATGGTGTCACATTAAAAACACTATTGAGGAAGGCAACGGGAAACCACCTCAATTATTATTCCCAAATTAATGATGGACACAAGAGAGAAATTGAGTCCTGGTAACTGCGGGACTCTGCCAAAGCGGCCATGTGTCAAGCACAGCAGTGGGGGAGGCAAGGCTTCCGCAGCTGTCATCTAACGAAACCCTTGCAGGGGAAAAATAACAGTGGCAGGACAGAAGATGCAGCAAAAGATGAAATTAGTTAGAGTAGTAACATGTAATGTCAGGACAATGTTGAGGAAAGGCAAATTAGAGAATATTAAGCGAGAGATGAAAAGAGGGAATATAGATGTTTTAGGTCTATGCAAGGTGAGATAGCGGGTATTACTGGAGTGATAATGACAGAATAATATCCAGCGGCGGGGACGAGAGCCAACATATCTCCGAAGTGTTTTGGACCAATACGGTCAAAGGAGTAGGAATGAAAGGAGAAGAATTGCGCTAGGCAAGGAGGCTTTCTCAAGGAGGAGGGAATTGATGATGGGGACGTTGAGTAGGGAGGTTAAAAAAAGACTCGTAAAAACTTTGATATGGAACTTAGCTATGGACAGCGGGGAAATGTGGTCACTGAAGCAGGAGGATAGATGCAGATTGGAGGCTTTTGAAATGTGGGTGTGGAGAAGAATGGAGAAGGTGAAATGGACCAAAAGGAAAACAAATGAGGAAGTCCTGGAGATGGTAGGTGAGGAGAGGGGTTTGTTGGGAGAAATAATATGGAGGAAGGGGAAATGGATGAAAGGCGTATTGAGTGGCAGTGGAATGTTGAAGAAGGTAATAGAGTGGAGAATGTTAGGCAAATGAGGAAAGGGCAGGAACAGGATAGGGATGTTGGACGGGATGAAGGGAGGAAGTACACAGTGATAAAGAGGGACCTGATATAGAGTAGGTTGCTGGATTGTGTTTTGTTAGGAGTCACAAAATATTTATTTGGTAGTTGTGTCCATCCAAAAACCTACCTTTAACGGTAGATTACCTTATAAAAAATATTCTTCTAGCTTCTTGAGTAGCTTACTGAGGCACTTTGTTGAAGCCTTTCTTAAAATCGATAAAAACCGCATCGCCTGGAATATTGCTCGTTTCTGAAGTTAAAATATCATGAACAAATGGTGCAAGTTGTGTCTCGTAGGATATACCCTTTTGGAACAGTGCTGATTTTTCAATAATAAACCCTGAATATCATGGTATCTCACAATCAAACCAATTACTGTATAATAATAATAATCTTTATTGTTCTGTAGGTCATAGATGCGACATAGAACATTGTCAGGCAAGACATCAAAGCATACATGTTGTCATAACTTATCATACAGAAATTCATGTACATTGTAATAACCCTTCGGCTGTA
The DNA here is from genome assembly GCA_037158775.1 of Hetaerina titia. NCBI lineage: Eukaryota > Metazoa > Arthropoda > Insecta > Odonata > Calopterygidae > Hetaerina > Hetaerina titia. Next base: position 86,959,084 of record CM073779.1, read on the forward strand.
GCAGTTTCCTTAATTCTATCTTAAAAACATTAATATTTGAAATAAGTTTTATATTCAAAGGCAATTTGTTAAAAATAAGCGAGGCTGAGTGATGGGGACCTCTTCTGGCACATAATTGTTGTAAAATATGTATAGTTTCACTCCCACGGGTCAAATAAGCATGAACCGAGGAGTTTGGTTGAAATAAAGTAGGGTTCTTTTTTACAAATAATGCACAGTAAAAAATGTACATACTTGGTTGTCATTATATTAAATTTTAGAAATAATGGCTTTCCTGGAAACCTGATGGACACATTTGCCATAACTTTCAAAGCTCTTTTTTGCATAGAGAATGCCCTAGCCGCAACACTTGTGTTTCCCCATAAAACAACACAGTAAGCCAAGTGAGAATGGATTTTGGCATAGTATATCAATTTCAGTATTTCTAATGAAGTAGTTGGAGCCAGTTTACGAATCATATATATTCCCGTTGCCATTTTGCTAACTAAATCCTCAATATGATATTGCCAATCAAGGTTTTCATTTAATTTTAACCCTAAGAATTTTGTAGAGCTAGACTGCTGAATAGATGTGGATGCATCAATCCTAAGTAGAGGACTTGTTACTGGAGGATTAATCTTATGATGGAAATTTAAAAAACATGTATTGTTTCCGTTCAGTTTTAAGTTATTTATTTTACACCAGCCACTCATATCTGCTACTGTTGAACGTGCCAAATCATTTACCTCCCCTGTCTTATTACCAAAACTAAGGGTAGTAGTATCGTCAGCATATAAGATCACTTTGCTCTGATGTTGTTGAGATGCTAGGTCATTAATAAAAATAGTAAATAATAGTGGCCCTAGAATTGATCCTTGGGGCACTCCACAATTTGAAGTAAGAACATCAGAGTAATGCTGAGTGGCACCACCCTTACAATTAGCATTTAATTGCACAACCTGCTGGCGATTTTTTAAATAGGATTGTATCCAAGCTAAAGCATTGCCATTGATTCCAATTTGGCAAAGTTTACTGTACAATATACAATGGTTTACAGTATCAAATGCCTTAGTTAAGTCATAGAAAATCCCAATAATTTGTTTCTGGTTGGCAAGACCAAAGATGATGTCATTAACAAGCTGAAAAACAGCAGACATGGTTGACTTACCCTTAATAAAGCCATGTTGGGAAGGATTCAATAAATTAAATTTACACAGATAATCAGTGATATGGTTATAAAAAAGTTTTTCTAAGATTTTAGAGAACACAGAAAGTAGTGCTATGGGTCTGTAATTATTTGGGTCACTCAAGGATCCCTTTTTATGAATCGGGCATATCACAGAAAATTTTAAATTTGTCGGAAAATGACCATTGCAGATTGATAGATTGAAAATATCCGATTGGGGGTAGAAATAGTTTTAGCAGCTAGCTTAATAATGGGCATAGGTACCCCATCACTTCCAACAGACCATTTATTAGCGAGAGAATTTATAACATTTTCAACCTCGACAGGATCTGAGGGACAAAGAAATATTGAGGCAGAACTGTTTATTAAAACAATTTGCTATGTCTTTTGGGTTTGAAACAGCAATGTCCTTAAACTTTATGAAAGGTGGCGGCTGTTAGGTGGGGTTGTTATTTGTCTGCTGCTTGATAACATTCCATGCAGCTTTGCTTATGTTATTAGATAAGGAAATACGCTGATTGAAATAATTTTTCTTAAATTCCTTGATTTGGCTTTTATAATTGTGCAGAAGTACTTTGTACTCATTATAAAGAGAAGGGTCAGAAAATTTACATTGGCGATGTAAATCTCTTACTCTAATACTCATGTCCATCAACTCCGAAGTGAACTTGACATTTTTCCTTTTACGATCAGCAATTATTGTTTTTAGAGGAAAGGAATGGTTAAAAATTAGTAAAAATTTGTTAAGGAAAGAGTTAAATTTAATGTCAACATCAGAATTGCAATTTTCATCCTCCCAAATTATGCTTGCCAAGTTGTTAAGAAATTCATCAATGCTGCTATCATTATAAAATCGTTTAGTGACAAATAATGGTGCAGTTAATTTAAAACCGTCGAACATCACCTCAATATCAAGGACGCAATGGTCAGACACATAACTAGATACAGTATCACACAAAATCATCTTATTTGATATGTTAGTTACAACTAAGTCAATAAGAGTAGAAGAATGAGAAGTTACCCTTGTAGGGACATTATTAATTACTGCCAAGCCGAAGGATTGAAGCAAGGCACTAAGTTCTTCAAGTTGAATAGAGGGACTTAATAAATCAATATTAAAGTCACCAAATATTATTAGGTAATTGACATTACCATTTAGCACGAATTGAATACTGTCATTGAATTCCTGTAAGAAAGATCTTTGATCTAGCTTGTTTGATCTTAAAATAACTGCTGCAGATTCGTGGACTTTTTCAATGTTGTGTCTTGTCTTCATAAGTGTGAAAGACAAGGAAGGTTTGCAATAGATTGCAACACCTCCGCCTCTGTTATCCTGTCTACAAAACGAAGCTGCAAGTTTCATGTCATTGATGGCATAGCGTTGGATTTCATCACTTAATAGCCAATGTTCTGTTACTAATAACACATTAGTCTTCTTTTCTTGGAGAAGTACCTCTAAATCAGTAGTCTTATTCCTGAGGGATCGTATGTTTAAATAAAGAAACTTGAGCAAGTTTCCATCCACTCCTAGTCATTTAGAACTCGATCTAGTTTTCACAGGAGAGCGTCGCTGCAACAATATGTTCCAGAACCTTGCCCAAAACGGATATGAAGGAAACAGTCCTGTAATTGATTGGTTCCTCATTGTCTTGATCCTTAAATATTGGTGTTACATATGGCTGCGTAGATTTTCGCGGCGGTAGCTTGAAGAATTCTGCATATTCGGGTTTTCACCGCGTTGTTGTTTGAAACCGACAACAGTTTCGCCGAAGTTGCATCCGACGTCTTCAGGTCGAAGATGCCGGATGCAACTTCGGCGAAATGATGTCGGCTTCAAACAACAACGCGGTGAAAACCCGAATATGCAGAATTCTTCTATTGGTGTTACGTTAGCCGTTTTCCAATCCCTGGGATCCTTGTGTTCTTCAAGCAAATTCTTAAATTTGATTTGTAGATAGGGTGCAATATCCAATGCTAGATCCTTATGTTTACGAGCAGGTATTTGATCGGGCCCGGAAGATTTATTAGGCTTGCACCATCGAGTGCAAAATTTGTTTGAAAAAAGACTTCTTTCCATGTTGCAAGGGAGCTCTTTGTGTTCAGTATTGTTGGTATGTGCCGACATGTGTAGGCACGCAAAAATAATAATTCATCTCCTATTTCATTATTTTCTTTGGCTTAGATTTTTGCGGCATTTGTTTAAATTTGATGGTTGAGTACTCTTTTCAGTACAGACGTATAACTGATGTGTTCATGGAATTATACTGGTGATAAATACGTACATTCGTCAAACTTAAATGCGTTTTTCAAGGGTTAATAATTGATCTATTGATGACGGAACTCATAGCTGTAAATTACTATCGTTGAACTAAATTTGTTCCCGGTATCACTGAAAATAATTAGTGAGAAATGCTGAATATAACCAGAGTTTTTCCATATAACTCGTTTCAATACAGAACGCATCATCAGGTTACCAAATCATATTAAAAATGAAGTATTATTGTTCAACAAACGGTTCTTGCCATCTGTTTCCCTACAGCTCATCATGAGTAGAGATAATTATATAAATTACTAATGAACTGTTTATTAGTACATCCTAGGGTGAGCGTAATTTTTGTTTCTCCTGGGGATTAACTCAACTGAAACATAAAAAGTATATCATTGTGGAGGCCTGTCCCCCTCCACTCCACTCTCGTCGTGGTTAGAGTGAAACAGGTACAATGTAATACATATCGCCGAGTCTCACAGACACGGCGCAACTACACCGGGTGAAAATTTGTTGAGAGCAGTTTTATTGTCGGCGCCAAATAATTATCTGTAATAAGGGAGGCAACAGAAGCTTTGTTACAATGTATATGTATAAGCGTGCTAGTCGTTGAAGTCGGTCGAGGTGGAGCAGTTGTTAAGGAGAATTGAGGCGAGAGTCAGTGACGAACAATTCTCTTAAAATTTGCAGATACAAACTGCATTTTAAATTTCCATATTCGACATAGAAAACCTCGAGAGCATGGCGGTATTAGTGGTTGCAGTACTACTCACATTCCATCTGTTATCCAAGCTACAAGCGAGCAACGTAACGGTGTCAATGGACTATCAACCATTCCACAGGAGGAACCAGCAGCCAAACATGGAAGTCGGGACAGAAATTGACATGGATTATACGGAGGAGGTGGTCGGTGGAATGATTATAGAGTCCATGATCTTAACCTCTCCCGATGTGTTGGCCGAAGGTGCCGAGAGGATCCGAAAAGAACCTCCACCGGAAACATTCATGCCCCGTTTCGAGGAACACGTAAGTAGACACCAGTGATGATTACCACAAGTTCATTTTTTTCTGTTGCAATTATTTCGCGCCCATAATATGGTCGGTCCCCTAGGACATTTGATACTCATTTCCCGATCTATAAATTTAGCAACGTAGCGATTAGGATTCCTGAAAATAAATAGTCTAATCCATTTCCTAAACCGGGGTAGGTGTTATGGGAAGAGTTTATTCCATGAATTCAGAAGAGTTTAATATAATTTATATAGTTTGTTATACTATTGTACTTGTAAAAATATTGTAGTGATGTGGACGGATTGAGGAATTGTATTGCAATAGTGATATCGTAATTTTTTTCTTTTAATAATTGACGCACAATTAGGCTTTTTAATAAAATTGAGTATTAAAACCTCCCAACTTGTTACATATTTACGAATTTTTCTTTCTTTCTATTTATCAAAATTATCATTCAAGTGAAATGTTTAATGCAATAATTTTTATTTTCTCTTGTTTGAACCTCCACATGGTGTTCAAAGACTGAAACTAACATTCTATCATGCCATTGGGCACAGCTGAAGGGCAAGGACTCAGTGGAAGCTTAATCTTCCACTTTGCCGTATGAGAATGGAAGTAGAAATAAATTTCTGTGGGCTCATGGCAATCCATTAGGAGCCAACCACATCCTTCCTTCATAACATACATTCTTCCTGGGGAATTCAATTTCCAACACAATCTTCTACCACTTTTTTAGCATTGTAATAAAAATATTTTGAGACGATTAGATTTCAAAATGGTGAGGAAGCAATGGGCTATATTAGATATTTATTAGTCTTTAAATGAGTGTGGTAGCAACAAATATTTCTGAATAGTGCACATGTGCTTATGTAAATTCCTAACATTCATGCCATAAAAAACTCTTGATTGAAACAGATTTGAATCTTAATTTGAACTTACAAACAAATCAATGTATTTCCAGTGTATTTCACTATCAATTTGATTTATGTGTGCATCCTCATGTTTTCCTGCTATTCACGCCATGCATAGTCCAATCATTGCCCACATTCATTAAACATATGCTTATGCATTTTACTAGTAATCATCCAAGTTAAATTTATTATATATTTCTTTCTAATGCATATGGTCCATGGGTATAGCACTGGACTACTGACCAGAGAGGTCCGGCTTCGATTTCCGGGCAAGCCTCTCTAGGCACCTGCAGCTCCACCCAAGCTATGTGATTTTTTGGGTATCAGATCTTCCTGGGAAACCAACTGGCACAGGGAAAGAAACTGGCCCCCTACCCTGATGTGTGAATTTCACATGCCGTCAGGCTTAGTACTGGGTGAACTTTACCATCACCAACCAAACCGACCTTTGGGTTGATTGACTGTATCTATGGTTTAATGCATAAAGCTCCTTGAATTTTAATCTGTATAAACTTCATGTAATAATAATTTCTTTTCCCTTTGGTCATCTGATACATTGACAGTCTTTATTATTTTAATGGTATTGTCCTGTTGTACCCACCAATTCTCATCTGGGCATAGACTTTCTTCTTACTTTGTGGTATATTGCAGCTTTTGATCTGGCTGCCCCCTCCTGCAGGGTTATGTGCAGTAACTTTTGTTTGTGTCTCATTCGATGCAGAGTGTCTGCACTTTTCTCAGATGCTCATCCTCTAATATCCTCTCTCATTTGCCTAGCACCTGCATTACACCATTTCTCTTTTTATGAACTCTGTTGTAAGCGGGACTCTGTTGTGTTGTCTGGTAATTATGACCATTAAACTTCAATTGCTTATCCCAGAGAACCTCAAGAATTCTCAAATTTTCCTTTGCAATAAATGCCTAAGTTGTCAATGAAAGTGAAGAATGCAAGATCTGAACAAGTGATAGGTTTAAAGCCTTTAAGGGTGCTTTCCTGTATTTTTGCAAAATATCTCTCAACCTTTTTCACATCAGAATCTGGGTTTTCTAAGATACAGTGACCCTCTGGTAGCTGGCACTGCAAAATGATATTCGGGATGTACTATTCCCCATCCTCATACATGTAGTCCTTCAACTTAAAAAATTGCCTACACTGAAGGCTTAAGGTTTAGGGAGTAGGTAAGCCCTAGTTATGAAATGTTGCCATTTCCTTTAGTTGTGGTAATTTGCACTTTCCTGTGGAAACTCACATTTCCTATCTTTAGACATTGGGAGCTATTGGGCAAACAATAGCACCATCTCTGTCAGCTGAAAGACCCCCTCCCCTTCCTCTTTTAGTTAGGACTGGGAATGTAGTTCTCCTATTAGAAACAAAAATAAACCATTTCTGTGCATTGCAAAAGCTTTAGCCACAACCACTTGCATAATATGGGTACCCATGTGCAAATTTGTTTTCCCATAATAGTCACCAAGGATTTTTATCTGTCAGCACATCTACAGGTGCCCGTACATATAGTTATGTAATTTCTAAGCCTACAAAATCAATTCCTAACAGATATTTCTCTACCTTCGCATACCCTTTTTTCTTCCCTTGAGTTTTGTCCTGTGATGAAACGATACCAACTATAATCCCTGCCTGGAATTATCTTCTGAAGCAGAGTTCCCAATAATTGACAATATGCCATTTGCGATGTTGTAACTTTCCAACTAGGGTCAAAAATGTAAAAACCTCTGCTGATTAGATCCTCCCCTTCAGTAATGAGGGTAAAAGAGAAACTTTACTCTCCCACAATTAAGATTTAATATTTTATGACCATGGTTTCGATGCTCTGCATCATCATCAGGTAACACACATCAAACATTTTTCAACTTATATAGTCTGGCTCCAAGAGGAGAGTATGGTAGGGGGAGTAACCCCCTTTTTAACCCTCACCATAAAGGAATTTCACAAAGTTAAACCTGAAATGGCTATGTATCTCCCCTTCAGTCTTTTTTGTGCCCTTCTCCATTCTTGCTGCATATCTCAAATGATTATGACAATGCATAATGAACTTTGCACCAATATCATGTGCCATTGATTGAATAAGTGTCTATTTTCTCATAAAAGTGGGAAACTATCTTTTTCAAAGAATAATTATATGCATATCAATATTTTTCAAAAGATCAGTCTCATGGACATGATGACATAATTCAAGAGAGATATTGCTAAGCCTATTCCTTTCCAAATAACCTCTACAATTAACTGGCATTCAAGTGATGCCCTCCTTTCCTTCATTCACATGTGCTTGCCAAAATGATTCCTACTACAGATTTTAATGTAATTCTTGCTCTATCTATTTCAGGGGTCGCTGTTAAAAAACTTTCTAGTCTTCATGTGGGCCTGGTTCAAATTAACTTTCTTCCTAACAACGTATTCAATGGTCTGTTTCTATGCAGTTGAATATATGTTCCACAGGAATATAGAAGACAATTAGGGAAATTATTTTGTTTGTGACTTTCCAATGGTTTGTCCTAAAACATGACTGTTTAATTAAATTTGTCGATTGCCTATGTATGTTGGTTTAGTAAATACATGTGGAAATAAATGTGCTTCAAAATATTATTTAAATAAGTAATTTCCTCCGAATACCACTGCTATTTGGGAAGAGGGGATTGGAGGGAGAGGAAGTATGAAGGTAAGTATGTTAATTAAGTAGTGTGACAAAGGGGGGAGGGGCGTTAGGAGGTGAGAGGAGGGAGAGCAAGATAGTGCGCAACATTTTGGAGCCACTCAAAATAAGGAAAAATGTCCCAATGGACGCTTAGTAAATGATTATTTGTTTTCCTTGCATATCCCTCTCCTGGATGTCCACTACGCCCTGTAATCACCCAAATGCCCTGACCACTCCCGCCCTCTCAAACCCTATTCACCTTCCTCCATACCAAGTGCCCCCTCCCTCCGTGTGGGTAGCCAGCTCCAACCTTTCATGCTTGTTGCTCTACCCCTTCTCCCATACCCTCCCTCCATTCCATTGGCTCAATAACTATCCTCCCCTGCCACCTCCTAACACCCCACCCTCTTTTTTACACTGTTTAAGTAGCATATTCACCTGTATTTTTTACCCAATGATGTGAACTGCTTGACAAAACTGGTTGTTTAGAATAAAATTCACGGGTTCTCAGAAAGATTTTTTTGCAGATTTCTACATTACATCATCTATCTTAGGCATGGCAATAATATGGGCCCCTTGAAGGCATTGCTGGTGAGAGGTGCCATTTGTGATTGCTAACCACACAAGAATAGGCACTCATTAGACTGAAAGAAAGGTTCTACTCAGCAGCAGTAATGGCATCTTTTTACCCCAGTGAAGAAGTTACTATAAGCTTCAAGAGAATATATTAGGTCAGGGCTTCAGTGGCCGTTGTATTTAGGAGCCTAACTGACTGTGAGAAATATTGGTACATTCAGATACACGAAGGGCTGTTTTAAATTCAATTTGTAATTCAGAAATTTCATAATTCAATTTATAGCCTCTCAGGGGATATCCAGTCAGATTATAAACCCTAGGTGTTTATAATGAGAAACATCTTGAAAATAAGGATCTAGATCCATAGCCTTCAGCAGTTGCAACTTAGGATTTTGGGGTGCAAAATAAATTTGTGTCATCCACCAGGGAAGGATCTGTCATAGTCACATCCTTCCCTGGTAGATGACACAAATTTATTTTGTACTCCAAAATTCTAAGTTGCAACTGCTAAAGGCTATGGATATATATATATATATAACAAGAGAGTGTTCCTTTTACATGTTCTCATATTGTGTGTTACTGTCAGAGTTTTATATATATATATATGTATATAAATGTGTGTATATATATATATATATATATATATATATATATATATATATATATATATATATATATATATATATATATATATATGTGTGTGTGTGTGTGTGTGTGTGTGTGTATATAAATGTGTATATATATACACACATTTTTATACACACACACACACACACACACACATATATATATATATATATATATATATATATATATATATATACACATTTATATACACATATATATATATATATATAAAACTCTGACAGTAACACACAATATGAGAACATGTAAAAGGAACACTCTCTTGTTATTTCTTGATAATTTTGATGGAATTTAGCTCCATCTTCCTAAAAAGATTAGTTAGGACTGACTGCTGATCTAAGGAAGGTAAGGAATGTGAGAGAGAGAGAAGGGGAGAATGGGTGGTGGGGGAGGGGCGAAAGAAAGGGTTGTGGAGGGGGAAAGGGAGAAGGGAGGCCAGAGGGTAGCGGAGATGGGATAGGAATGAGAGGGAGATGTGGAAATAATTCCCAAGGGGCAATGAAAACATTTTATCCACAGGTATTACAACATCCACGACCCAGGTGTCAACTTGCAAAGTCATCATCAGGACTTAACAAGTCAAAATCCAGGCCAAGAATAACAAAATACATGTGGATGAACAAAATATCTTACTATCCCATATGAAACAATTTTACACCTATCCACTTCTACCTTTTAAAAAAGTGAACAACATTGAGACCCGGATTTTGATGGGCTTTGCAAAGCCATATGAATGCCATTTCCATCATTTTTAATTTTATAGGGTTATCGGAAGGGGGAAGGGATGCTAGAACGGAAACACTATAACCCTGGTTGAAAGGGTTGTTATGGTGAAAGGCATGTTTTGGGATGGGAAGACCTTTTCTTAACCTTTTTTTATTTAGCACTTCCATGTTACTTCGATGAAATTATCTATATAAATATATATATACATGCATGCATATGCATATATATATATATATATATATATATATATATACTTCCAGTTCTTCTCATGCCTCTTTAATCATTTCCTCCATATATATGTTGAACAGCACTGGTGATAAAGAGCAACCGTACCTTACACCTCTTCCTAACACTGCCCATCCGGACTATCCATTCCCCACTCGCACCTGAGCAGTCTGAGACATGTACAGGTGGTGGATCAGTCTCCTGTCCTTCCAATCTATTCCTATTTTCTGCAATACATGTATTAGTTTTTCCCAATTCACTCAATCGAAAGCTTTTTCAAAATCTACGAACAGGCAAATACATCCTGATTGTATTCTATATCACTCTTGATTACTGATCTCATTACTGCAATGGCATCATGTGTACCTCTCCCATTCCTAAATCCAAACTGATCATCCCCTAAGTAATCATTTGCCCTACTCTATCCTTTTGTTGATGATCCTGAGAACACCTTTAGCTGCGTGTGATATGAAACTTATTGTTCTGTAGTCCTCACATGATGTAGCCTTTACCTTTTTCGGAATAGGAATTAACACTGATGTCATAAAATCTTCTGACCAGATTCCTTCCTCATAGATACTATGAATCAATCCATATAGTCTTCTTTCCACATTTTCCTAAACGTTTCAACAGTTCTGTAGAAATGTTGTCTACCCCAATGGCCTTATTTGGTTTCATCTCCCTTAATGCCCTTTCTATTTCTCCATCAAGAATACCTGGACCTAAGCTATCTTCTTCTACATCATGTTCCTTTTCTATGTCTAACCTTTGGCCTAAGTTCTTTACCATACAGTGTTTCTATATACTCCTTCCATCTCTCTTGGATCTTTTCTGTGTCAACAGAAATCTTACCCACTTATGTTTAACTGTTATCATTGATCTTGCCTTCTTAATTCCCGATAATAACTTAACCTTGCTGTGTAGCGCACGAATTTCACCCTTCCTCTGTAGACTTTCCATATCCTCGCATTGCATTTTCCACCATTCTGCTTTTGCTTTATTTGTGACAATTTATTGTTTAACTCTTTGTACTTCATTTTGCCTAACTTTGTGTTTACATTCTTCCATTTTCTTCTCTCATCTAGTTTTGCAATCATCTCATCCGTGACCCATGGTTTCCTTATCCTTTTCCCATTAACGGTTTCTATAGTGTCCTTTGCGGCTTTCGATATCACTTTCTTGATACATTCCCATTTTTCTTTGATAGTACTCAGCTCTTTATCATCATCCATGCTTTTCTCTACAGCCTGCTGATACTCCTTCCTTGTTAATCCATTTAATGCTACTACATTCCATTTCCTAACCCGCCGCCCCTGCCCTATCTTTGTGAAACCGATGCTACATTTCATAACAACTAAATTGTGGTCTGAGTCCACATCAGCTCCTGGGAAGCTGTACAAATTTATCAAACTTTTCCTAAACCTGTGCCTAACCATAATATAATCTAACAGATACCTTTCTGATTCACCTGGCATTTTCCATGTATACCTATGCCTTTTGTAGTGTCTAAACCATGTGTTGGTGATTACTAACCCCTCTCTCCTGCAGAATTCAATTGCTTTCTGTCCACGTTCATTCCTCGTGCCTAACCCACAGTCCCCCAGCTCACCACCCTCTCTTCCTTCACCTACCATCGCATTCCACTATCAAATGTTTCCCTGCAGGAACACGCGATTATATCCTCTAACTCATCGTACATCCTATCGACTTCTTCCTCCTTGTGGTTGCTTGGTGGCATGTATACCTGAACAATGACCAAGTTCGTCGGCACTCCTTTAATCTCTATGAGTAAAATTCTATCAGTTGCTTGCTCTATGGTGACTACGCTTCTTCCTACGCCTTTATTTAATATTACTGCAACCCCTCATTGGCTCTCGTCCCCGCCGCTGTATATCACTCTATAGTTGTCACTCCAGTAATCCCCGCTATCCTTCCATCTCACCTCGCAGAGACCTAAAACATCTATATTACCTCTTTCCATCTCTCGCTTAATATTCTCTAATTTGCCGGTCCTCAACATTGTCCTGACGTTCCATATCCCTATTCTAACTACTTTTGCCTTCTTCTGAGTCTTCTGTCCTGCTGAAGTTATTTCTTCCCTGCAAGGGTTTCGTGGGGTGACGACCGCGGAAGCCTTGCCTCTCCCGCTGCCGGGCACGACACACGGCCTCTTGGGCCGAGTCCCGTAGTTGCCAGGACTCATTTTATCTATAGTGCCCATCATTATATTCTTGGGAATCATAATTGAGGTGGTTTCCCGTTGCCTTCCTCAATAGTGTTTTTAACGTGACACCATCACTTAAAGGCCGCCCCACTGGGGTCAGGCGCCTTTGTAGCCGCCTCACTGAGGAACAGACGCTGCATGGACTACCTTTCGTCTGGCTCCTAACCTTTGACCTATCTGGCATGGGTGACCCTACCAGGAGCAATTATTATTACTCCCGCCAGCACAGCTCCAGGGGTTATAGAACATACAAGCCCTTCCACCTCATCATGGTTGTAGTCCATAGGAAGGATATACATACATATACCTATATAAATTAAGGGTACACCTACGCACTTGCAAAAAGTAAAAGATAGTGGTTAGAAAGAAACACTAGGATAAGAAAAGTGTAAGCAAAGAATGAGGTTTGTGGGTTTAGCTAGGGAGAAATTGTCATTGCTCACCTAGTAAAAACCCACACGGGAAAACACCCGCGAACAGAAGGGGGTGTGAAAAACCTGCAAAAACCCTATTATTAGAGGAAAAATATATAAAAATTGTATCAATCATTTTTATATAGTATACATGTTATTAAATTACTGAAGTTGAAATGAAGTAATTAAATATATTGACAAGCATTATGAGTAATGAGAAACATAGTATTAACTAAAAATGATGATGAAGATTCTACTGCTTGAGATGACAAAAGAAAGAGTAGAAACAGTCATCTGTGTAGAGGCTGAGTGAAATGAGGGAGTGTATACTGTTTAAGTTTTGTACCCGAGGAGAATGAACTTGTGAATTGCTCTCTAAAATGTTAGAGTGGATGGAGAGTATTTTATGTCATCTGGGAGAGAGTTCCACAGACGACATGCTGTAACATGAAAAGATTTGTGATAGATTTCCATACGATGGTGTGGGACAAGAAGTTTATTGTTACCCCTAGTATTCCTGTTGTGGATTGAGCTGACGGGAAGGAAATTTTTATAAAAATATTCAAGTGTGTTGTTAGAGAATATCCTGTAGAAGATTGAAAGAATATGTAAATGCCTGCGGCCTTCTTGCCTTAACCAGGATATTCTTGTAAATGAGTCAGAGTTATGATCCTATTTTCTAAGATCACATACATACATATATATATATATGTGTGTGTGTGTGTATACATCAAACCCACTAACGAACAGCAATACTTCAATACTTACACTTAACCAGCTGTCATCCTGCTCAAACAAATGCTCAATTACCAACTCTCTCACTATCCGTGGACACTGGATTGGCCCCACTACAGCCTCCCTCAAAAAATATCTTCACAATACGCACAATGCACTTCACAAATGCATATATTAAATATATGCATTTAATATAAATATATTGTCTCTCCTAACAAAACAACCGAACATCATACTCTACAACAAAGTCCCTCTTCATCTCCGAATACTTCCTTCCTCCCTCTATTCATTTTATTCAACATCTCTATCCTATTTCTGCCCTTTTCTTGCTTCCCTATCATTACTCCCTCTATTTTAGTCTTCAAAATACCACTGTCGATCAATAAGCCCTTCATCCATTTTTTCTACCTCCTTATGATTTCTCCCAACAATCCCCTCTCCTCCCCACCATACACAGCACTTCCTCGTTTATTTTCTTTTCTGTTCACTTCACCTTCTCCATCCTTCTCAACACCCACATTTCAAAAGCCTCCAATCTACTCCTCCCATCATGCTTGAATAACCATGTTTCCACACTGTACATAACTACTATCAATATTACAGTTTTGATGAGCCTTTTCTTAACATCCTTACTCAATGTCCCTGTCATTAACTCCCTCCTCTTTGTGAAAACCTCTTTGCCTAGTGCGATTCTTCTCCTTACATCCCTACAACTTTGAAAATTTTGTCCAAAACTCTTAGGAGATGTGTTAACTGTTCTAACTGCTCTAGTTTTGGCCACTTCTATTTTCATGCTTGACTTATCCTTTCTCTCTCTGGAAAATCATATAACCTTTGTTTTGGAATGAAGAACACAAGGTATTTTTCAACTGCTCTTTATGTGATTACTACAAGTTTCAATGCTTGGCTGTCATTATCAAGTGTTTAAACTAATAGTAACCAAATAAAGAACAGTGGAAAAATACATTGTATTCTTCATTCCATGAACATGAACTTCCACAAATTTGAACCAGAAACCATTGAAAACCTTTATTTTCTTTACATGTATTTTCATCCCCTGTCTATTACAGTGATTTTCCTATTCACTCAGCAATGCTTGCAACTCCTTGGCTGATGGAGGAACTAGAGCTTGGTCATCAGTAAACATAACTGATTTTTAGAATTCCCCTCTGGCTTTCATTCCTACTTCCAGTTCTTCCCATGATTCTTTAACCATTTCCTCCACATATGCCTTGAAAAGCGTTAGTGATAATGGACAACCAAGCCTTCATACCGCTTCCTAACACTGTCTCTATTCTCTACTTGCATTGAGCAGTTTGTACATGTACAGGTTATAGAATAGCTTCCTATCTCTCCAATGTACTTCTATTTTCTGCAAGATATTCATTAATTTTTACTAATTAACTAAAACTAAAAATTAACTAATTCACTCTATCCAAAACCTTTTCAAAATTGAAAAAACAGGCAAATATAGATAGCCTGATTGTATTCTATATTCCTCTCTATTGGTGATCTTATTAGTGCATTGGCATAATGTGTGCCCTTTCACTTCCTGATCCCAAACATCATCCCCTAAGTAATCATTTACCCCACTCTCCATTCATTTTTTGATTATTCTGAGAACCACTTTGGCTGCATGGGAAATCAAACTTACTCTTCTGTGGTCCTATCATGATCTAGCCTTTACCTTTTTTGGAATAGGAACTAACACTGATCTCATGAAGCCTTTGGCCAGATTCTTTCCTCATAAATGCTACGAATTAGTCCATGCAGACTCTTCTTCCCACATTTGCCTAAACCTTTATGTAGTTCTGCAGGAATGTTGTCTACCCCCACAGCCTTATTTGATTTCATCTTTCTTAATGCCCTTTCTATCTCATGGTTGAGTATGGCTGGACCTAAGCTTTCTCCCTCTACATAATTTTTTCTTTCCTTGTCCAACCTTGCTGGCCTATGTTCTTTATCATTCAGTTCTTCTAAAAAATTAAAGGGGGTGGAGGTTTAATTATCTCTGGGGTATTTTCTGCTGGAGGTAGGGCCAATGTTCTTCGAATACTGGTGAATAAATAACTGCTTTCCTCGTCACCAAAATATTTTTGGGTTGGAGTCTCCATTGAAATTGTCTCCATCCTGCCAGCTCTCCTGAGTTCTTTGCTCCTCCTCCAAATGTTTGTGCCATTTATTAAAAGTGTGTGCTAAAAAAAACTATATCTACTGCATCTATGTGTAATATTCTTAATCTGAAAGCCTTGAAATGAGACAATGCTGTCGCCCTGTCTTGCTGATAGAGACTGGAACAGGTTTAACAAATGCATTTTTACTTTCAAGAGTCTCTTAGTGAAAATTGTCTTCCAGTGCTATCATTGCAGAGGTTACAGTTTCTGTCCCTGGACAGTCTCACTACAATGACTAACAACATTGTATAAATGTTATATTTTATGGATATTGAATTCAATATCATATGAAGTGGAGTTAGGAGGTGGCCGTAAATTATCAAATTCAATTAATCAAAATGTTAACTGTAAAATTCAATTTCCAGAGATCTCATTACTCTAACCAAATAATACACTAAAACTCCTTACACAATAACCCACAATCCAGTGAATGTTACTCAGATGTATGCATAATTCATATATCTGATCATAATAGAATGAAAAAATCTCACGCAATAATATATATCACTTCAGGCAATGGATATGCAAGATGGTCTAATTATAAAGTTGTACTTCATAAAACTAAACCAAGTTGCAGTCAACCTAATGTACAATCCAAGAGTTAAAGATGACAAAAGAAAATGATGCATATTTGATGCACTTTGGATGTATATCTTTCCAAACAGATATCTCACCAATGGATAAATTAAAGGCACCTTTTTAGGATAGTTGAGGTATCTTATTGGGTAGGGAAAAAGATAAAAGCGGAGAAAAAAAAACACAGCTGAGACTATAAACTGGAATTGGGTGACTCTAACTGTATTGTAATTATGGGATAGACCTCCTCCTTCTTAACCCTTTGAAGCACACTTGTAACCCAAGTTACATGACCAACAAAAAATCTGTATTCCTCAGAAGATGTAATCGTTTCATTCAAGTGGATTTGCTGGTCACTGTAACCTTTCAATTGAAGTAACTTAATCATATTGTGTGACTTTATTTTCTGCATAATGATAGTTACCTCAATGGCTTCCTGAAACAAAACAATTTCTATTAATAGGTTTTACCCTTCTGGCAGAAAAGATCATATTATTTTTGTGCGAACACTGTTGCTTACTATTGGTTCAAAATAATGTTATTGATATTTGTAATAACAGAAACCATTTTCTATGCTTGATGCTGAAAAAAAATGAAATAGTAAGTATTTTTCCTTGTGAAATAGGCATATTATCCTTTATCCAATATCTCCATCACATTCCTACTCATGCCTTGTTGGGCTAACTACCTCCTCCCCTATGGTAGTCTTCAGTATTACATCAATAATAAAAATCTTCTCCCTCCATCTTTATCCTAAGCTTTATCAAGGTTTTAGAAAAGGTAAATCAATTTCTACAGCACTCCAAGAATTCATTGCAAATATATTACATGCTACAAGTATCTATCCCTGAGGATATTCCTTGATTTCACAAAGGATTTTGAAACTGTAAATCATGAGATTTTATCTAGGAAATTAAAAAATATTGTATTTGGGCAACTCAGATAAATGGCTCATATCCTATCTTTAGGGAAGACATCAAGTATTTGAAATATCCCATCTAAATGAATCTACAAATCACAAACCAAACTACCAGTTGGGTTTTTGATTTGAAACCCAACTATCAGTTAAAAAAGAGATTAAAACAAGTGTTCTCCTTGGCTCTGTCTGGAGTCCTTTTCTATTTCTACACTGCATAAATAATATGCCAGATTGGATCTTCAATGCCAAATACATTCTTTTTGCCGATGATACTACCATTAAAATAAATGCTAAAACCAGTCCTGAACTACAGCAAAAAGTAGACTCCACAATAAAAGGCCATGAAAATTGGTTTCAAAACAGCTTATCATAAAAAATGTACAAAAAATAGCATGCATACATTTTGGAAAAAATTCTCCCCCCTCGGTTAAACTCTATGACAAGGACCTAAATTTTGCTGACAGCATAAACTTCTTGGGTGTTCAGATTAAATCATCCCAAAAATGGTTCTTACATATTGACAATTTAAAATCTAAACTTAATAAAACTCTTTTTCAGTTGACACATTTGTTTTTTAGTACTAACTTAAATACTGTATCCTAGGTTTATCATTCAAATTTTCAATCTTGCTTATCATAAGTCATTTTACTCTCGGGTGGCTCAAGCCATAGCCAAAGATTTTGAAAGTGCAGAAAAAGGCCATAAGAGCTATTTTAAACTAACTTTTCAGACAATCCTGCAGACCTCATTTTCATGAACTGCAAATTATGCCCAATGCTGCTCTTTATGTACACAATCTAACCTTAATTGTTAAGAATAACATGCATTTATATGAACAAAACCAAAATATCTATCATCATGATACACGTACTAAACTTGACATACACATTGAGGTAAGATCTTCTAATTTGATTGGTGAGATACCATATCATCAAGGAACCAAACTTTTTAACATGCTTCCTCCAGATTTGAAAGTATCTCCTTCAAATAATTTTAAACATAATCTTGAAGCATACTAGCTCATTAAACCTTTGTATCCTGTGGATGAATTTTGTGCATAATGCAAATAAAAGTCTAAAGTGTTGTTTGTAAATATCCTTATGTAATGTAAATAACTTTTTTTCCATATTATTTATGCTAAAAAAATGGATGTATTTTTTTCATGATGAAACTATGCTAAACCGGCTTATGGTGAATAAAGCAATAAATAAATAGAGACAAACCTATTCCTTCAAACTATCAGTATCTTTTGTCCTGCATTTATTTATTCCACTTAATTTACTCTGTCAAATATCATCTGGACATGTATGATTCAAAAATACACCCCAATTGTGCGCCATGTTCCTCTCTATTAGTGATCCTCCTACTGAACCTGAACACATTATTTCCCAAGTGCCAAATAAGAAATTAAATAAATTGTTATCTAGTTATCACATTGGCTGCCTTTCTCTTTTTTGGGACGAGAACTAACACTGATCTGATGAAATCTTCTGGCCAAATCTCTCCCTCATAATAGTCACAGATTAACCCATTAAACTTCTTCCATATACATTTTCCTAAAACCATAAGTAATTCTACAGGAGTGAGTTTCTATCCACATAGTCTTATTAGATTTCCATTCCCTCAATGCCATGCATATCTATCTCACAATCAAGTATGGCTAATCCTAAGCCATAACCATGTATGATTTTTTCTTTTATAAATTTGCTCTTCTAATATCTTTATAACATGGATCCTCTAAGTATTCTTTGAGTTAATTTAGAATCGTTCTTGGGGGTCAAGTCTGTAACTTATTTCTCCAGGAGAAATGTTAAAAGGTTCCTTCTCGAGATATCTCCAGATGCAAGTTCATAACTGGACTAGATAACTTTTTCTGCCAACCAGAAATGAATAAAAGTCATGTGACATGAAAATCATACTTTTTGAAGAACAATGCAGTTTTATTTTCAATTTTTTTATTCATTCACATTTTTCCAAAGTTTAATAGCCACAAAAAGGGTTGTGAAACACAACTCCGGGCTAAAACCCAGGCACTACCTTGCACTGTCTGAATGATCTACCCATGCAGTACCAATATAACAGTAGGTGAACCAAAGTTCGATTTGATATGCATTCCTTGTGGAAGCACCTTCTAGAGATATGCCAACTAACTACACAACCAGTGTAGGTATCTGTATAGGAGCCTGCAAAGCTTGTATACCGTTCCAACCAAGATATCTAGGTTGAATGCCAAAATGGAATATCGGAAAACGTTATGCGAATTAAAAGTGAAACGATCAGCTCAAAATTTAAAGAGGATCCAAAAGAATTTTGGTCTCATTTCAGTATGTTCCAGAAAATAAATCTACAGTGAATTTACTCAAACCACGTTAAAAAAATGAGTAAACAGCGGTTACTAAAAAGGCTAAATTATTAAGTTCCTTCTATTAAAGCGTATTCACCAATTCATCACCGAATTTCCTCGATAGTTTACCAAAACACTTCCGACAAACGATGCCCAAAATTGAAATTTCATATACTTACTTTTCTATATCTTTACATACTTACTTTAAAAAAAATTAATAAAGTATAGTTTTTTTTGGAAATAATTATATTAAACGTCAACGGAAAAAATCAGAGAATAGCCAACCACGATCTTAAAATGTAAAGACGATATTCCAAGTCATGATTGGCGCCGAAATCCTTGGAAGTCACTTACGGCGCCTATGTACGGGCACCAGTTTTAATACTAGAAATAACGTCGAGAGATAGACATCCCCTCTTTAATGGTTAAAATAATAATTTAACCATTATTTTAATATTTGACCTAAATGACATTGCGTTCCGCATGTACAGCAATTAATAACGACCGCTGTGTAAACCCATGTTCTGCCATGACACCTGTTCTTGTGCTGCCATCTGTAATATTGTTTTTTGCAATAATACCGGAATTTGCTGTATAAGAGGTAGGAACCCAATTTCAGCCGGAATTGGAAAAAATATTGTCCTTATTAACTGAAGTAATTGTATTCGTAATTTTATTAATGCTGTTTTCATTTCTCAAACGGCTAATATGTGTCCTGTTACTGTGAAAATCTGCTCGTGAAGCCAAGAAGACTTGTTGGATAATAAGATTTCTGTTCAGCCTTACCACTAGACAAATTTGGCACTGACGTTCTGTGGTTAATATCTGATCTTGTTAAACTTATGAAGGAGTTCTATTTCCTGCAAAAAAAATGTCATCGTTGTGGATATTACTGGAGATGTATCAAGTCATGAACGACGTGAGATTATCTATAATACTTTTATTTAATGCTTATTTTGCTTAATGATTTACTTTGATTTGTAGCCAGTAAATATTAGTGAGATATCATTTTTCTTGTAGGCTAATTTAGATACTGCCTATTTAATATTGTTTCTTTTAAGATCCGTAAAGTGACCTAATAACCTGTTGTTGTTTTAGGCCCCCATATACCATGTCATCCTTGAAGTTTGCCTCGTAATGCTAGTCCTCTGGTTACTTGTTCGAAAGAGCTACAACCCATTAGATGCCCAGGAGCTGACTGAAGCAGTAAGATACAACTATAGTTAATTTGCATGCCCTTTTTGACCGGTGTCATTGCCGGAAAATTATTTAGTCAAGTGTGTCGTCAAAGGTAGTGCAATACTGTAATAGTTCCATCGTATAGGTAGGCTTAATTCGCGCATCGGCAGTTGTGGTAATGAGAATGTGAGCCTCTGGCTACCACTGAAATTCCTTATACGGGCTCGTCGAATTGGTATGAAAAATTGAATAAATAAGATTATATAAATTGAGTTTAATGACTTAAGAACTCACTATATTTAATTACTCCTTTCGTAGTATGCTTGTACATCAATGTATTCCCTACATGAAACAATCTTGTGTACACATTCGTAGAAATATCCTTCGTTATGAAACAATTTGAGTTTATTTAAAAGCATTAACATGATACTGACCTAGAGAAAGTTGGAAGGTATGTTACTATGCGTTTTAGCATGAAGTGATAACAGCCCAGTTTGAAATTCCAGGCATACAAATAATGTATCCTTGATTTTAGAAATGGCAGTTAGTGCAAATATAGTACATTCAAAAGATCTTCAATTTGAAGACTGACTTAAGAGATTAGGGTATGACATGTCAAATCATTATGTTGAGTATCAGGAGAGATAAGCTTCTATGACACCTTGGCATTCCCATTATTCCTGATGCAAGGAATATCACGTCTTGGATTTAGCCTGGTTTCCAGGTTTTACTCAAAATTACACAGCATGGCTTTTATTTTTTCTCTGCATAGAAATATACTCGTTTGGAGCTTTGGGTGGTTGATTTCCATTACTGTATGTGTCTGCTGTATGTCATTTCACTATTAGCTGCTCCTCTAGTTTTATCTGTAGGACTCGGGCCTCAATGAACTCATTGCTGCAGGTTGTTACTAGTCATAATACAAAAATTGAAATTCTTTCTTTTTTCTCTGTAATTAAAACATAGTAATCAACGTGTTTAGAAATTTGCCAATTACCAGATGTGTGCACTATCTAACACTGTATGAGTTTTAGTGGCCTTGATTTCTGAGATTTTTTATAATTAAACCAAACTGCTTGTAATATAAGTGATAAAATTAACATCTTAATTACAATAATTCTTAAGATATTTACAGTGCATTTTATTTGTATAAGATTTGGCTATCTTTCTAGTGCCATCAAAAGAATATAAGTATTTAATTTTTTAAGTGTGAATCATACAAAACACCTGATAATTTTTGTACTAAATTGAAATTCACGGCACCATTTTAGTATGTCATTATTACCCCACACTATTTTGTATGGTGATGATTAAGATGCTTTCAATTTTTCCAAACAATGGAAATTCATATAATACCCCACAGTATTTAAGTTATGTGACTTATCACCCATGCTCAATGGGGTACTCCAACCCACCCACAAACCTCAAATTCATGCGGGCCAATTTCCTACCCAGCTAGGCATCTAGGGGGAGACTGCAAGCTAGGTTTATTCTGTTTATGAGTCAAAAAAATTATCTGTAATGTAATGATTTCTCACTAAAACTCATCACAGGAAAAAGAAGAAATAATTAGTGAATGGATTCCTGAGCCACTGGTGGAGAGTATTCCAGAAACACACAGAGCATTAAATCCAAGACTAATAAATGGCAAGGTAGTTTTCCCAAGCCTTATACATTGAAACAAGTTTGTATTCTTTTTGAACTTTGATAGTAAACTTATATTATTAGTTAGCATGTTATAAAATGTAAGTGCTAATGTATTAAAAATGGTTAAATGTGAGCAAACTTATTCCATTTGTTTGTGTACTGTTTTAATTTATTTTCAGGTAGGGAAGTATGTTGTAATTGATGATCACAAGTGTCTAAACATGGCTAGTCATAACTTTTTAGGCTTGGTTGAAAATAAAGAAATGGAAGAAACTGCCATCAAGTGCTTGGAGAAGTATGGTGTTGGTTCATGTGGACCACGTGGATTTTATGGTACAGTTGGTGAGTAAGACCAAAGAATTACAATAAACTCAGTACATTGTTGAAAAAATCTCACTTGGCTTCAGGTGAGCTGGCAGGGGGTGAGGGAAAAAACAATAATGGGGAATGTGAAGGGTAAAGAAAATCGTTGGTCAAAATATCTTCCCCATAATTCGTGTGTTGAAGTATTTCCAACTGCTCCAGCGCATCAAGACGGTAGCCTTTATTCTCAAAGTGTTTTTTCAACAATGTAGCGACTCCTCCCAGCCCGCTACTGAGTCACCTAACTAATTACTAAGTGCCGTTTCTCCCCGTTCACAATAATCATTTCCCTAATCCTCTGCCAACTAATCCGATGTCAGGTGGGCTTTTTGCAACGTTGTATTGACCCTCTCCTTCCAGCCTGCTAATTATCTAATTGGTTTTTATCTAATCTAATTATCCAATTATTGCTAATTTGTCAATATTACCAATCCTCCTTCTCTGTCTCAAGCCATAGACTTTTAGCCCCCCTCTTCCTAGCTCAACCAATCCTTTCTTTCCTACCTCCTCTTACCTTCCGCCCAGAGATATGCATATATACTGTGCTTGACTTGTATTTTTACCTGATGATGTTATGCTATAACGAAACCTGGGTCGTGAAAGTTAAAAAGTTTATGTGGAAAAGTAAAGTGGTTTGATTTATAAAAACGTCAGTATGAAGATTTTCCAGCAAGTTACGCCAGAAACTTTTATCTACCGTGGTTGTCAACTGTGGGAAAGAGATGTTTTTTCTGATATGTTTGGTTTTGGTGTCTGTTTTACACTTAACAATTGTTGGAGGAAGCAATGTATCCAGGAATGACTTTGTTTTCACTAAAAAATCAGTTCACCGAGATATATTTTTACTTCCAAATTGTCTTCGTAATTTATCACATTAATATTGATAAGCCATTTTTTGCTCTCAGCAACCATCGGTGAAACATCTTTTATCCCCACAAACATTTTTTTCTAGATTCAACTTGAATATTCTTATATGCTAACTTAGGTGCTTTGACAGCAGGTTTGAATATTATCCAATCTTGAAAACATCCAGTGATATCAACTTATATCAGTATGTCACATAGTGTCACTGTCACCATGACTTGTAAAATGAATGGCCATAAGCAGCCTATCTCTTTGTGGGTTCACCAAGGAAAAAATGTCATTATAGTTGTATTTAACTCTATATTAACATAGTTTGTGAATTCCCATGAAAGATAATATATGACTATGATTTTAATTCTCCGAAAAAGAATGATATGAATATGTAATTGTTTTTTAAGTTCACTTGTTTAGCATTTGGATAATGCAGAGTGTCCAATTTTTTGCTCTTGTCAACCTTGCAAGAATTTGGTCCATTCACTAGATGTGAATAGTGTGAACTGGCCTGGCTGTGACCTTATATCCCGTTGTCCCTACTTAGACCTCACCGTGTTTTTTCGGTTCGTCAGTCATCAATTGGTTTGGCTCTTGAGCAAGTGATTGCTTTGAGGACTCAAACCACAATTTTCATGATGGCAGCAGGTGCATCTGGATACCTCACACTGCTCAAAATTCTTGGATGCCATGAAGGTGTTGGGCTCTGTTGTGGCATTCAACGACTAATTAAATACTATATTTGAATGCAAAGGCACTCAGTTGAGGCAGTTGTAATGCATTACATTGAAGGAATTCAAGTCTTTGAGTGAATTGTGTATTTATATAGTTAACAATCTGAGTTTTATATCCATTATATATAAATTTGTGGAGATTTAACTGTAATGAAGAATTGAGTTTGGATTAACTTTAACATTTTATCTGTAATTTAATGTTTTTATGCATATGAGGGTAGGTGGAAAACTAATGCACACATGCTTTTAGACGACAAACAAAATGACCTTCAGAAGCACTCTGGGTGGCCTGTGGAAGTAACATTTTCCCTCAACACGCATGCACAGGTTTGAGGCCCAGTTCATCCAGTGTATTTTGAGAAGCGGAAGTATGGAGATGTATTCTAGTGCTATGTCAACGAGAGTTAAACATCATGCTGTTATCAAATTTTTTACCGCTGAAAAAGTGACTCCTAAAGGCTGTTTATGATGATGATGCTGTTGATAGGTCTACTGTAAATTGATGAGTAGTAAAATTTTGTGGTTGCAAGCCTGGAAAAGCCATAAATGTTGATTGAATTCATTTGACTGTATTGTGGGATGCTCGCCGAGTTTATGTGACTGATTTTCTGGAATGAGGGGCAATGGTAAATTCTTCTCAGTATACACAGACTCTAAAACACCTCCAACATCAAATTTGTCATGTTGAAGGCAGCCTACCACCAATAATCTTGCAACATGACAACGCTCGTCCACACATCTTGCCCCCTACTGGAGAGGCTCTGCGAAACCTGAAATTTGATCCAATTCCACATCCTCCTTAGTCCTCCGATCTTGCGCCTTGCGATTTTTATTTTTTCCTCAACTCAAGAGACACCTCAAGTATAGTCATTACACCTTGGACGATGAGGTGAAGGCAGCAGTCAAGTCCTGGATTCGAGAAAAGTCGGAAGAGTTTTTCAGTGATGGAATGAAAAAACTTGTTATGCGTTGGGAGAAATGTGTTAGCCTTAATGGTGACTATGTTGAAAAATAATTATATGATTTTGAAACTCAAGATTGTACTTGAATGTTCTTTTTGCCTGATCTTGATATTTGTTTTTGTTGTGGTCTACAAGCAAGTGTGCATTAGTTTTCAGCCTACCCTTGTAAAACAAGATAACATTAATTTTTAGAATTAGTAGATCTTAAATTTTGTAGTACCCATTCCATAAAAACTAGTTTTGTTCAAGCCTAAGTGCCAATTTGCCGACTTATTTGTAATATAATACTTTCTGATACCCTGAATATAATATGAGCTCTCTATTCGTAATTCTGACGTAAAACTTCCTTAAAGATACCTATTCCATTTTTATATGAAAACGTTCTTTTGTTTGTGCCACTGATTTTGTCTTATTTTATAGATGTTCATCTGGAATTGGAAGAGAAGATAGCAAAATTTGTAAATATGGAAGAAGCAGTTGTTTATTCATATGGCTTTTCCACCATAGCCAGTGCAATACCTGCATATTCTAAGAGAGCTGATCTTATTTTTGTGTAAGTGAATGCTCCTCGCATCGTCCAGCATTATCAAATGAATTGGAAAGGAAGTTTTGGAAATCTGTCGTGCACATTTTAGTGCGAGGAATTTAATCATTCTACAATATTTTTAAATATTCAATTTCAAGTTTACATTATGTACTCAATTCCTTGCATTAATTTAGCAAAACTGAAAAAAATAAAGAAAATGATGTTCACGGAAAAATTGTTACATTGAATATGGCTGAGAGTGGTATTTATATTTGATAAATAGATCAGCCCAAGGATGCTCTGTGTGTTAGTATCGCGAGAAAAATTATGTACATAATTGATAGTCACATACATTATGGTTGTGAAATACAAGGTTTGTATAAAAAGAATCGTAAACTATTTTTTCCTGACATGTGCGTGAAGTGCAGAATTAAGACTGCCGGTTAAGTGTGTACATGATTACAGATCGTATTGTCATTAATAAGGTGACTGTGCATACCATTAGCACTGAAAATTTGGCAGTGGGAAATATCTGCAATAAGCTCGTCCCGAACGTCATGTTTACCCTTAAGAACCTTCAGGAATCCACCAACCAGGGAACCTTCGAGTCCTGGGAAAAGCCCCTGGCAAAAAGCCAGTGTCAATGCTCAGGGATGTACTTTGAAGAATTTTGAGTCATTGTAACAATATCTGAAATAACTATTTTCCAAATTTTTTCCCGATACTTTATGTACAAGCCCTGTATGTAAACAGTAGAATTTCTTTTGACTTCAGTTTTTGGTAAGACTTAAAATAATGTGAAATAATTCTGCAGGCAATATTACTGACATTTGTTTGCAACTACTTCCAGGGATGAGTGTGTCAACTTTGCCATCCAGAAGGGTTTGGATGCATCTCGGAGCACTATTAAGTTTTACAAGCATAATGACATGGAAGACTTGGAAAGACTATTGGAAGAGCAGGTGAAGCAGGATGTCTTGGTAACATTTTTCTGAAAGAAAAATTGTTTCAAGTTACGTGTATTTGGGATGCCAAGAATCTAGTCCTGTCAATGTGTCATCTGAATATTCTTTTCAGAAACCAAAGAAAGCAAAGGCCACTCGCAGATTCTTAGTTGTCGAAGGAATCTACATGAACACTGGAAGTATAGCACCTTTACCCAAACTTATAGAGCTCCGGAAAAAGTACAAACTTCGAATTTTTATTGATGAAAGCTTATCATTTGGTACATTGGGAAGTACTGGAAGGGGAATTACAGAATACTTCAATATTCCAGTAAGTTAATTGTAGAATAAGTATATATATATATGCAAGTTCAACCCTTTCTGTGCTGTGGAAATTTTAAAGGACATTAATAGAAGTGCCATGAGAATTAAACATCACATTTTTTAATAAACTCACACATGGTTAATGTGTTCATATTTTTTCTTTAGTTTTTCTGAAGTCTATGAAAACTTAAAAATGAACTTTTGGATTTTGCTTTCAGAATTCGTAATTTTACAAGCATTTATTTTCATTTCACAGCGCTGGAAAAAATTTTCAATGCATTTAAATTTTTTACCTTAAGCATTTTTATCTAAAATATACTATTTAGAGAATAAGAGATGGAAAACAGAAAAATGGAGCAGTTTAATACAAGTCTCAAAACATAAAACTAAATACTGCAAACATTAAATAATAATAAATAGGAGAATATAATCTGGTTGAGCATTCTTCCGGTCAAGATATTTAGTAAAAGTCAGTAATATTGTTTATTATGTGTGTTACAAAGATGTATTACAAATGTTAATAATGAGGTTATGGTGAGTGTTGGTTGAAGGCATTAACTGTCATAGGAAATAGAGTTACTCTTCTTGGTTTTATTCAGAAATTCAAGCTTATGATCACGTGTGAAGGTTTTTTTCTGATAACTGCTAATAATTTGTAATTTGAGAATTATTAGAGAGGTAAAAGGAGTGTAGGCTGTATCTTTAGTGCTGATTGCATTCCATTCCAGTATTCTCGACTTAATTGGTAGTTTATTGTGAAAAGACAAATAGTTGTTCTTCTTGTCCATTGATTCCCTTTGCACTCGTACCCAGCTGTGTTTTGACAGTGTATTGAGGGAAAAATAATGAAGGAAATAATTGTAGCCAAGTGTACTATATTGCATGTTTGAGATCAGAAGTTGCTCCTTTCAAGGATTTATAATAAGGATATATAAGAAGCATTTATAAATTTGGAAGGAAGGGATAAAATCAGATTTTCCCCAACTGATGTACTCTGAGGGTACATTGCCACATTCAGGTCATCACCAAGCCTGCTGCCTTAACTATTCATTCAATTTTCAATAGTATTTTGTGCCATAATATTTTTCTTTCTTCAGAATGGGAAAACATTTCTTGATCTAAGGGAAAATACACCTTATCATTACTATCATCATTGTCACTATATGAAGTTATGTAGTAATTTGATGTCATTATGGCCAGCAGGTTCAAATGCATCTCTTGAATGAAGCCCTTTCTCAGTTGTCTCCTAGCTCTTGAAATGTATGCCCCAAATCAACTAGCTTGAAATAATATTGTGTGTAATCAGCCTGTGACCTAATGCAATAGAATATACTTTCTAAAATGCAAATAAAAGAGAAAGTAAATCATTGAACAAGCTTGGTTGGTTGTTTGTGTATTTGTGCAGCAGGCCATGTCTCTCTGGGTTTGGTGTGCCCAGGGATGTGCAAGAGAGAGAGATAGCGGGTCTGTATCTGGTGGCTTCTTCCCGCCCATGCTTTGGATGGATGAATTAGGAAAGACCAAATGAGCACTGTTTCACTTTATTTCTAATAGGTAGAGCAGGCAGGTAGCCTCCTGGGATGTGATCATTGATATATTTCGCATGTTATTGCTGTTGTAAAGAAAGGAAAACAATTGCTCCCATACCACTAAAAATGTTCAATTTACGATAAAAGTTATGTACTTCATCAATGAAATCTCATGTGGCAAGAGAGAGAGAAATTCATGGATGTTACGCATGACTAATTGCAAATGAATAGCTGTGCACAATGATATTGGTTTTCGTGCTACATGTCTCCAATGAGGTTATCAATGAAAGGCAAATATAAAATTTGAGGTGAACTAAAGTAATAATTCACTCTTTTTTTTACTGCCTAATCATAGTTAAACATTTTATAGGCAGTGCACATGTTTACTAATGATATTTAAGAAAATCTTTTGATGATTGATGAGTTGAAAAATTGCAGAAAATAGCCTTTTTCTGATGTTTTCCTGTTTAAAATAAAACCTACTGTTTTTCTGGTCCATAGTTTTACTTGTTGTGCATGTAAATAAAGTGTATCCAATGATACATTTGTTTGTTTGAAGCATGAGAAGTTGAAGATTACTGCTATACATTCGACTGTGATGTTTTCACTATGCAAGTAAAGCAAAGAGGATATTTGTTCAGCTAGTTCACTTCTAGAGTATTCTAATTTCCATACTAGTGTTTCTGGAACCTTGGTAGCCAATGGACACATGTCTTTACACTAATGTTGCATAATCTTACAGGTGGAGGAAGTGGATCTTCTGTCTAGCAGCTTAGAATGGTCGGTGGCATCCATTGGAGGATTTTGTGCAGGAACATCTTTTATAGTTGAACATCAACGCCTTTCCGGCCTTGGTTAGCATTACAATTTTCTGATTGTGTTGATACTAACATAATTAAGGCATTGTACATGGGTGTCTAATATTTATTGATTTTAAGTAAGAAATGGGGAAGTAATTAAGAAGATGCTTTTTAATTTTTTTCTAAGTTTTCACTGCATTGAAAACTTTATTTACTTATGACTAAGGGGACCTAGATAAGATATGCTCATGCATAATTGATGCATGAAGTTCATGCTTAAACTGAAAAGTGTTGATTAATGAAATTGATACTTAAGGTTTCAGACAGTTTTATTTCATTTAAAATTCTTTGCCTTAATAATGTTCCATATATTTTGATAATTTCTTTATTATTTTCAGGTTATTGCTTTTCTGCATCCTTGCCACCACTCTTGGCTTCTGCTGCAATAAAAGCTTTGGATATAATGCAGGAGAACCCATCAATGTTCGCTGAGTTGAAGCAGAACTGTCATTTGGTGCAGGAGAGCTTGGAATCCATAAATGGGCTAACACTGAGTGGACATGAAGACTCTCCGGTGAAGCATCTTTACCTAACTGTGCCTTGCGAAACAAGGGAAGAGGAGGAAGGGAAACTGTTAGCTATCGTTGAATATGTAAGTTTGTATTTTGTGCTTTAGTGTTACCACACCACGGTTATCTTAATAGTGACGACTTATGGACTTTGAAATGATTTCTTTTGTTCCAGTAACCTATGTAAAAATAGAGATTCCTCTAGTAGAGCTGTGCTTTATTCGAGATTGGTGTGTTTAAATTGTTTAAATTCAAACTCTGCTATTAATATTAGGTTGGGGAAAAAGAAATCCATTATTTTTGTGTGAAATTCAAAACTTCATTTAAGATGCTTCGGATTGGCTGATTTTGGTCAAATATGCACCGTTTTGTTGTATAATTTGTTGCCATTTTAAAGGTAGCTTCTCTCTTAGAAGTCTATTCAATGCCTCTCTCTTAGAAGTCTTGGTTCTTATTGGTAAAAAACTATCATAATCCATTTTCACAATCTTCTCTTGATCGCAAATTCTTATCACTCGGGAAGTTTTGCAATGTGAGAAAAAGGTGGTAATCGCTTGGTGCCAGGTCTGGACTATATGGTGGATGCATTAAAAACTCCCAACCAAGCTGCCGGAGTTTCTGGCGAGTCACTACAGACCTGTGTGGTCTTGCGTTGTCCTGATGTAACGCAACAACTCATCTGTTGGCCAACGCTGGCCATTTCTGGTCAATCACTAGCTTCAAACGGGCCAGTTGTTGACAGTAGAGATCTGAATTTAGTGTTCGGCCATACGGAAGCAACTCATAATTAATGATTCCTTTGAAGTCCCATCAAATACACAGTAGAACCTTCCTGGCTGTTAGTCGTGGGTTGGCCACTGTTTGAGCTGCTTCACCACGGTTTGACCATGACTGTTTCCGCACAATATTGTTGTATGTGACCCATTCCTCATCCCCAGTCACCATCCGTTTAAGAAATGGGTCGAGTTAATTCCTTTTGGCCAAGGCTTCGCAGATGGAAATTCGATTCAACATGTTTCTTGGTGTTAATTGGTATGGCACCCAAACATCGAGCTTCTTTTCGAATCCAGCTGTGCACAAATGGTATTAAACTGTTTTATGGTCGATCTTTAGCTCCTGGGCGTTGCTACGACTACTAACATGCCAGTCAACTTCCATTATTTCTGTGATTTTATTGACATTTTTGACTACAGCTCTGCCTGTGTGAGGTGCATCTTTAACATCAAAAATTCCTGGACGGAATCGATGAAACCAAAATTGGACATAAATTAGCTGTTACAGTTTTGGCAATAAACACCATTCAGAAGTTCAGCGCATTTTCGGCTTTCCAAAGAAAAACTGTACAAGTACCGAATTTTCTCTTTGTTGACTTCCATTGTTAACATCCTGTAACTCACAACTGAATGGAACCAAAAAAACAGCAAAAGAATTTTTTTGTGTCAAATATCACCTTGACAACTAGCATAAGCTTTAAATTGTTTGGTCGATACTTTATGAGATATCGATCACTACAGCCTTCTACTGAGAAAATAATGGATTTTTTTTCCCCAACCTAATATTTATTCATGTAATGTATAAGCATGATGTCATGTGTCAATTAATAGCATCCTGAAATGTATTTTTTTCAGCAGAAAAAAATTACAAAATTCATGTAAACTAGTGTAGCTAAGTAACTCAAATTAAAATAGGATGAAACTGGGGGTCAAATTTACAGTTTCCCTTTCATTCATTTGGCGCTAAAGTCACATTGTTTCAGTCCCACTAAATTTGAAACTAACAGCAATCATTGAACAAAAGCATAGAACTTCTCATGCTTTACTATGTATCATATTATTATAAGGTAATCTACCGGTTAACGTAGGTTTTTGGATGGACACAACTATCAAATAAATATTTTGTGACTCCAAACAAAACCCAATCCAGCAACCTATTCTACATCAGGTCCCTCTTCATCTCTGTGTACTTCCTTCATCCCATCCAACATCCCTATCCTGTTCCTGCCCTTTCCTTGCTTGCCTAACATTCTCCCCTCTATTACCTTTTTCAACATCCCACTGCCGCTCAATACGCCTTTCATCCATTTTTCCTGCCTCCATAGGATTTCTCTCAACAGACCCCTCTCCTCACCCACCATCTCCAGTACTTCCTCAATTGTTTTCCTTTTGGTCATTTCACCTTCTCCATTCTTCTCCACACCCACATTTCAAAAGCCTCCAATCTGCATCTATTCTCATGCTTCAGTGACCATGTTTCCACGCGGTACATAGTGTTTCTTAACCTCCTTACTCAATGTCCACATCATCAACTGCCTCCTCCTTGAGAAAGGCGAGGCATTGTGGCCTAGCGCCTAGAGCGTAGCGCAATTCTTCTCCTTACGTCCCTACTACTTTGACCGTGTTGGTCAAAAACACTTCCTAGATACGTAAACTGTTCTACCTGCTCCCAATTTTTCCCCTCCTATGTTAATATTTAGCTTAGCCTTTTCTTTCTGGAAAAATCGCATAACCTTTGTTGTATTAATATTGATTCTCATCCCATATAGATTACACTGAATTTCCGATTCACTTAGCAATGCTTGCAACCCCTTTGCTGACTGACAAACTAAAGCTTAATGTATC
Source organism: Hetaerina titia (assembly GCA_037158775.1). NCBI lineage: Eukaryota > Metazoa > Arthropoda > Insecta > Odonata > Calopterygidae > Hetaerina > Hetaerina titia. Next base: position 86,991,695 of record CM073779.1, read on the forward strand.
ACTTATTAAATAAAAATCTTTGGATTGAATTTCCATGGCCTGCAGATACATAGTAAATTTTGAATTTTTTTACCAAGTTATTAGCTGTTTTCATATGGCGATTTTTCTTATCTAAAGTATAAAGACATTTCAGGTCCTTTGTTCCACTTGCCCCTTTTATACTAAGGAAAATAAAATGTTTGATTATAAAATATATTAAAATAACTTTAAAATTCCATTAAATCTGTTTGTCCACAAAAGTTAATTTTGGTAAAATTCATGTTTTTTGACCAAATTTCTAACAATTTTGGTAGTAGTATGGAGTATCATGGGTAGTTTTTAGGCGGAATTAGATATTATTGTAACTATGCCTTTATTACCTTTTCAGTTTTCACCTTTTTACTATAAGTGTTCTAACACAATAGAATTCATTCACGTGGGTCGTTCAATAGATCCTTAGGAAAAAATAGAAAACAAATTATTTTGGGTAGATTTATTTTAACATTTTTTAACATACGCTCATTTTAGCTTTACATTTTTCTTTCATTTCTTCAGCTGTTATGGCCCATCTGAAAAATAAGATATTGGAAGGTCCTCAAATAGGCATCTCTCTTGAGGTTGAACTCCTTGTATGACATGTATTGTTTTCCTTAGCCATTTTTTTCAAATTTGAAGATAAAGAAAAGTCACTGGGGGCGAAATCTGGTGAACGTGGAGGCTGTTTTCACCCATCGTTTGCCCTGATAGAAGAGAATTCTTTTTTTTTGTAAAATGGACATTTTTCTTAATTTTTTTGCTTGACTGGTGCAACAGTTATGTCTAATACACTTTGTTTATTGTTTGTCCTTTTTGAAAGTAATCGATCTGGATGATTCCACGTGGATCCCAAAAAACTGTGGCCATAACCTTGTCGGCTAATTTATTCACCTTCATTGGAGCTGTATTGCCATTGGAAACTTCAATTTCAACTGTTCCAAGCCTCTGGACTGTATTAGTGTGTCCATGTTTTGTCCGCAGTTACGTATCAATGCAAAAACTCATCAGGATTGCAACGATAGTTGCCAAACCAGCCTCTGAATCAACCACAGGATTTGAATTTGCTCTCTTCTGAGGTCAATCGCGGCACCCACCCATGTGCCATGTGCTAACTCTGCTTTGATCTCTTTAAGTTTGTTGCTTCAATTGACTATGAAAATGAAACCACCTCATGGATATAGCTGAAACTTTACAACCTATCTAAGGAGAGATGAGGCTTACTGAAAGTAAACCTTTTCCAATAGTGCAAGTGGTATTTCATGGATATTTTTAAAAGGTTATTGAATGACCCACAACTCTAAAAGTGCCCCACTATTGATAATTATTGATGTCCATTATAATGGTAGGTATTTTCAAATTATTCATATCCCAATGATATTAAACAAATAAAGAAATAGTGTGTAGAATTACTTATATTTACTGCCCCGAAGGTAATGGTAAGTCATAGTATATTCTGTAAAAATCAGTGTTTATGTGATGAACTTGTGTGAATGTATTTCCTGTTTTATTTTCTTTGCATGTTTGTTCAAGAACTATAAAAACACAACTTTGAATTGAAGTGAAAGATGATGGTGCTGTGATATTCTGATCTTTTTGGATTTTATATACTCCACACGTGTGTCTCCCATGCTGTGTGCCATCTGACTTTCTGAGTAGTGACCTCTTCATGCACTACAATCCCCTATCCCATCTAAATCAAATATACTCTAATAAGCTTAGCTCTGCTCCCTGATGATGATGTGTCTCTTGTGCATCATTAGGATTTTGTTCCCTATATTTAATGTTGTATTGTGTTGAGTCATGTATTGCCTAACTCCGATATTTTTTCTATATTACCTAGTGGCATTTAAATTATTTTGGGAATTTCATCTGCAATTCTGTTCGTATAACAGTCGAAAATGCTTCTATCTGCTTAAGCCAAGGAAAAAGATGTGAAAAAGCTATCTGCTAACCTTGGGAATTGAATTTAGGCCTAGATTGAGCAAACAGTACAATAATTTCTTTAAGACTTTCTTTCACCTGGCCAAACTCATCATTCCCTACTGAAATTCACAAACTTATTTATATATTACAAAAATTTAAACATATTTAAATTCATACTCAATGAGAATCTAAAGGTAGTTTTAGCCAGAAAAAGCTTCTCCCCAACTGATGCAGCATCAGTTGTTACTCACAGCTGTTTATCTTTGGAGAAAACTCCTTCATTATAAGCGGTGAGAGCATGTCTGATGGTGCAGTGATAAACATCTATCTAGCTCTGTCTATCACCTTGCCTGCCCTTGAGTTGCTTATTTCTTAGGGAATTGTTTCTTGTACTCTTTACCAAGCACGCTAGCATCACTAATATTTTATACACTCAATTCTTAAATTTAACAAAATCATTGAAATTTTCATCCATTAAGGTTATATTTTGCATTCATAAATATCTCTTTAATTTTTTGGTGCCCCAGTCTCATTAGTAAGTGCTGGATTTGATTTTACATTGAAGCAATGGAACCATAACTAGTTCCACTTTCAGTAGCTAACACTATTATTACAGGTAAAACTTCACCATCATATAAAAATAATGTCCATATCCAAATTTCATAATTAGTTAGTGTAAAGAACATCAATGTCCCTGTTAGTTACTTTGCTAAAATGAAGCAAAATGTCTTTCAAATCTGGAGCATTACATTTGTCAGTTCAAAGTCACTTGTATTCACCTTCATGCTGCCAATGTCTTTACCTACACTTTTTACATTATTTTTCTTAGTTATTTATAAGTGCGTTAGTGTTTAGACAATGATGTTGTGTACTTTGCTAATATGTCTGCATGGGGTGTCATGGGCACAGATACATCAGTCTATGAAGTCTGTGATCAGAATCACAGGACTTAGCTGTATGAGTGCATAGAAGATGACAGACTTCAAATAACCCCTCTTCTCTCCCTGAATCTCATTTCTCTTCTCTTTCTGGTCTCACTTTTTCTGCAGCAAAGGCTACTGTAGCTTACGATGTTACTTTTCCCCACTGTTTGAAGAATTTCCATATTTTTAATGCAGTTGTGATTGATATCTGCCAGACTTCAACTGCTCACCATCTTACCTTTTGTTTGCAGTACAGAGCTATTGCCAGGAGGCCTTGAACCCTTTCTTTGACTGGTGATCTTCCCAAGGATCTCATCAAGTAGTGCAGTGCAATCTAATGCCAAAACTTTTTCACTGACAATTTGGCAAATTTGGAGGTTTTGCTGCTATAATTTTTTTGCTGCAATTTTCTAGTTCCTTAATCCCCTCAAAAGTTTTGCATAAATGTACCACATTTTTGGCATGTCAGATGAACCACTATTTCAGATGAGCACGTTCAGAAAATGAATTTTTTACAGTCTGTCACTTCACCTTATTCATCGTCTCTGTTTCCAGTAATAAGTTTTTCTGGTAATCATGCTATGTTCTTCTCCATATCATTGATTCTGATGTGTTATTATTATGATTTAATCCTTATTATATCTTGCCATTTGTCTGGATCAACTCACAAAATCTCTCTGGAGTTAAAGACATGTATTTTTATTGCTCAAATCTAATGTCAAATGAAAGTCGTAGTGATTATGCTTTCCTTTTTATTGTCCTTTCCAAAGAAGGGAGGAGATTCTTGTTCATGAGACCAATTTTTTATTTGAAACAAATGCTAAAAGTGGGAAATATATTAATTTTTAAGGAATATTTCATTGCAAGATAAAATGAAAAGCTGATGCTTTAATATTGTAATTAATTTTCTTTTCAAGTGTCTTATTCATGGAATAGCCCTAACGGTTCCATCATACTTGGAGGATAAAGAAGTAAATCTACCCAGACCAAGTTTACGTATTGCTGTCAATATATTATTGACCAGTGAAGAAATATCAAAAGTGAAAAATATTCTCACCAAAGCATGTGAAGATATGTTGTAGTTTTCACTTTTATTTGTATTTATAGTATTATACCATATTGATTTTTCAGATATGCATTTATTTAATTTTTTTAATTTACAATTTAATCATTGCAATTTGTCAGTTGGTTGCCATTATTACTGTGATGATAATGAACTATGTCATTACTCAATTTTTTATATGAAGCTACAATTTGTCTGGATGAAAAATGAGTTACAATGAAAAAATTTTTGGTGAATGTTACCATTATCTTTTTTTATTATTTAAATGAACTAATGTTTGGGACACCCGTCAATGTACAACAAAATTTCCTTTGATACATATTCATGAAACTAACCTTAAGGGGTCACATGTAGGGTGCTCACTCAACTGATAATTCTCATGTCTTGCAAGCAGCTAAAGCATATATTTTTATGAATCTCTAAAGTGGCTTCATAGTCTTCAACCTGAGCTCACACAGTACTAACTGTAAGCTTTGCAACGAGTGAAATCTACATATTCATGAGGGCTAAAATCCTTTTTCCATCACTGTCTGTGATTTCCCAGAAAGTTCTGGCTCTCAGAAAATCACATTCAGCTTAGGTTTAGCTGGATTGTCCAAAAATATCTCCTGGATTTTAACCTGGACCCTCCAGTTTTAACCAACTGCTCTAATAAACCATCTATTGTGGCTTCAGCAAGTAGACTAAGACAGCAAAAGACAAATAGTGTAAGTCAAAGCAATAATACTTACAAGTGACAATGATAATAATATGTTTGGAAATCCATGAAAATTACATTTTTTGGTCATAGTCATATGGATTCATTTCAAGTAATTGGCGAATATTAAACACAAAATTTAGGATTTAATGTTGAATTTAAAGTCTTGTCATGTAATTGTGGATAATGACGTCGTCTATGTTCAGAAGTTATGAATTTAAAAAAACTACATTGAAGTAGCAATTTTTTTCATTTTTTCATTAGTTTCAGGATTGGATTCAATTCTGTCTTCCACATCCATGATTTCTTTTTTTTAGTGATGCGTGATTATTTTTGTTGTATCACAATAACAAGTACAGTTTTTCTTCAGGTTACATAATTCTGGATCAACTGAATGGGTATTATATGTCACAAAAGACTAAGGCAAACATTTTATAATCGGAGGCATTATCATCATTTAAAGAAATGCTCAAATTTATCAGCTGACCTTTTGTCCATCACTTGCCTATCCCAAATGAGCTTTGTTGTATTCATTCATTGTATTGCCTATCAACTATCTCTCTGTTCTATGCCACACCTCACATCATATCCTTGTAGCCACACATTCCCACCATTGTCCTCTTCCTACTTAGTGTTTCCTCCAGGATGCTGGCGGCAGCTCACCTTCTCAGCTGGAGCCTCCTTTGGGCTCTATTTAATGGGAAACATGGCACCATATTGCCTCGTTCACGGTGAAGTCTGGATATTGAAAACAGTCTTGACTCATTCCCACAGGGAACAAGGGGACAAGTGAATTAAAATAATGGCCTACCAAGTAATTTGATGCAGACATAAAAGAGGGGTGAATTTTTTTGCATGTGCAATGTGCCTCATTCATGTTTGAGATCAAGTTAGGCATTATCAGGGAGTAAGCAAGGGATAACATAAATTAAACTGAAATCGGTAGGCACATCATTCATCATGTTAATGCTAATCATTGCATTTATTTTTGTTTTAATCTCTGCCTTTGCTTAGGCTCATCAAATCAATCACTTTCTGCATAGGGTAACAAATCATTGTGCAGCCCTGATTGGCTAAACTACTGGTTTTACATGGATCATAACTAGTGGAACATATCAAGTTGTGAGAACCAGAACCTTTATTTCTTGCTTACATTAATTCATCATTTTGGCTGATTGTGTTCTTCAAACTGATTTTTATGAGAGATTGGCCAGGAAAATGAAGTGCTTTCCCTGGTATACCTATGTTTGATTTGAAGGAAAAATGATTTTCTAGATGATATGAAAATATTTATTTACAATGGATCTCTTTTGAGTCTTCAGACCATTCAAGTTGTATTCAATGTATGCATAAAGTGCCTTCCTAGCAAAGTAGTTGTGGCAGCATTGTTAGAGCACATGGCTTAAGCCATATGCCTATTCCAGGAATGGCAATATTGAAAATATTTATTTACAATGTATCTATTTCATCAAGTTGCATTTAAACTTTCTGATCTGTTATGTTTTATTGTAATATCATGAAAAGAGCGTACATGTCAAGAGAATTTTCACGTGACTAAACTAAACTATGTTGATAAATTTCAAAAATAAGATTTCTTTGGTAACTAACTAACTAACTAACATGAGTAAGCACTCAAAATCAGTTGTTTAAGTTCATATACTAAAAACTTGAAAATATAGATGATGGAATATCTCAATATAAAATGTATTTAATTGTGTGTTCGTGTATGTTTTTATAAATGTTCATGCCATCAAAGATTTTGATTTTTTTTATTGCCCATCCTATCAGTCAAAAGCAGACCAAGGGATATGTTAACCAACCAAAAATTTATTTACCACATGAAGCAAAAAAAAATTGAACTTCAATAAGAATAAATAGCTATTGATTTGGTGAGGAAGTGGCCTTTTGATAATGTATATAGAAGGAATTTTTGTAACTATCCAAATAAAATATTCCATTTAAGACCAGATGAGTTCCACTTTATTATTTTCCATGCAGATGGTTCCAGAAACACCTAATTACAAAACTCATAAGTGACACTGATATTCACAGAACCTGGTATTCCTTGTGCCAATTTCGCCAACTCAACAGACACCATGGCTCTCCCTTAACAGAGCAAATTTTTGTAGTCTAGGCTGTAACAGAGATCTAAACTTTTCATGTGAAGCTTTATTCAGGGTTTTTGTTTGAAGAAGGCACTCATTATTTATTAAATAAAAACTACTTTCGTACATACATTTAATATTTACCAACTATGGATCAAATTTTACAATGCCATAACAAGAGTCTATGGATGAGAGAAAAAAATGGAGAAATGTGAACACAAGAGTTAGGCAAAATGAAGTACAAAGAGTAAAACAATAAATTGAGAAGGGCCGCAAATAAAGCAAAAGAAGAATGGTGGAAAACGCAATGTGAGGATATGGAAAGTTTACACAAGAAGGGTGAAATTGGTGCTTAATACAGCAAGGTTAAGTTATTATCGGGAAGTAAGAAGGCAAGATCAGTGCTAACAGTCAAAGATAAGTGGGGTAGGATGATAGTTGAACCAGGAAAAATCCAAGAGAGATGGAAGGAATATATAGAAACACTGTATGGTAGAGAACTTATGCCGACAAGGTTAGACATAGAAAAGGAACATGACGTAGAAGAAGATAGCTTAGGTCCAGGCATACTGGACGATGATATAGGAAAGCCATTAAGGGAGAGGAAACTAAATAAGGCCGTCGGGGTGGAAACATTCCTGCGGAACTATTGAAATGTTTAGGAAAATGTGGGAAGAAGGCCCTATATGGACTGATTGGTAGTATCTATGAGGAAGGAATCTAGCCGGAAGATTTTATGAGATCAGTGTTAGTTCCTATTCCAAAAGAGCCAAAGGCTCCTACATGTGAGGATTACAGAACAATAAGTTTGATATCCCACGCAGCTAAAGTTATTCTCAGGATCATCAACAAATGGATAGAGAGTAAGGCAAATGATTTCTTAGGGGATGATCAGTTTGGGTTTAGGAAGGGAAGAGGTACGCGTGATGCCATTGCAGTAATGAGATCACTAATCGAGAGGAATATAGAATAAAATCAGGACGTTTTTGCCTGTTTTGTAGATTTCGAAAAAGCGTTTCATAGAGTGAATTGGGAAAAATTAATGCGTGTATTGCAGAAAGTAGGAATGGATTGGAGGGACAGGAGACTGATCCACAACCTGTACATGTCTCAGACTGCTCAGGTGCGAGTGGGGAACGGAGAGTCCGGATGGGCAGTGTTAGGAAGAGGTGTAATGCAGGGTTGCCCATTGTCACCGGTTCTGTTCAACGTATATGTGGAGGAAATGATTAAAGAGGCATGAGAAGAATTGGAGGTAGGAATGAAAGTCGGAGGGGAATTTGTAAAATCGGTTAATTTTGCTGATGACCAAGCATTAGTTGCTCAGTCAGCCAAGGGGTTGCAAGCATTGCTGAGTGAATTGGAGGTTCAGTGCGATAGATATGGGATGAGAATCAATATTAATAAAACAAAGGTTATGCGATTTTCCAGAACGAAACAGGCTAAGCTAAATATTAAAATAGGCGGGGGAAAAAATAAAGCAGGTAGAACAGTTTACATATCTCGGAAGTGTTTTTGACCAATATGGTCAAAATAGTAGGGACATAAGGAGAAGATTTGCGCTAGGCAAGGAGGCTTTCTCAAGGAGGAGGTAGTTGATGACGGGGACATTAAGTAGGGATATTAAGACAAGACTCATAAAAACTCTGATATGGAGCGTAGCTATGTACGCTGCGGAAATGTGGTCACTGAAGCAGGAAGATAGACATAGACTGGAGGCTTTTGAAATGTGGGTGTGGAGAAGAATGGAGAAGGTGAAATGGACCGAAAGGAAAACAAATGAGGAAGTGCTGGAGATGGTGGGTGAGGAGAGGGGTTTGTTGAGAGAAATCCTATGGAGGCAGGAAAAATGGATGAAAGGCATATTGAGTGGTAGTGAAATGTTGAAGAGGGTAATAGAGGGGAGAATGTTGGGCAAGCGAGGAAAGGGCAGGAACAGGATAGGGATGTTGGATGGGATGAAGGGAGGAAAGAAGTACACAGAGATGAACAGGGACCTGATGTAGATTAGGTTGCTGGATTGCGTTTTGTTTGGAGTTACAAAATGTTTATTTGATAGTTGTGTCCATCCAAAAACCTACCTTAACCAGTAGATTACCTAATAAAAAAACAAGAGTCTGGTTCAAGGTTTTCGAATTCAATTATCAATTGATGACCACCTCAAATCTCCAAATAGACTAATTCAAGATTATGATTTGGTGAGCTACAGAGGAAGAAAAAGTGTAACTAAATTAAATGAATACGTGGATAAACTTGGTCAATGAATAGTTTTCGAGTAGACACAAGGACGTTTTAATGCAAGACTTGCTTTGATTTCCATCCCAGCCCCTGAAATATTTGTTAGTACAAATAAGAGAGGAAGTTATGAGGGAAAAAGAAGATGGGGAGGGCTACAGAGAGCTGGTCTGTATTCGTAATAAAGTGAAAAAGATGGGTCCAACAGTTTATACTGAAAAGGAACAGCTTTAGCAATGCATGACTGCAAAAAAATGGTTTACAGTGGCTATCCACAGCCTACTAATTTATACTGTCCATAATGGCTTACTTTTATCATTACAGTATCTATTATATAGGTAATCTACCGGTTAAGGTCAGTTTTTGGATGGACACAACTACCAAATAAATACCTTGCCTCCTAACAAAACACAACCAACATCCTACTCTTCTTCTCCACATACTTCCTTCCTCCATTCTGTCCAACATCCCTATCCTATTACTGTCCCTTCCTCATTGGTTCAACATTCTCCCTTCTATCGCAGTCTTCTACATCTAACTGCCGGTCAATATGCTTTGCATTTATTTTTCTATGAATTGTAAAAATGATATTCTATTTAATCTTTATTTCACCATTTATATATTTATAATTAAGAGAACAGTTTCGTGTGGAGACTTGGAGTATACTGTGGAGAAAGGATGAAATAATTCCTTGTAGTTACACATGAATGAAAACTGTATAAACATAATTTTCATTCACAAAATTCAATTCAAAAGACAAATGGAATTTATTTACTGTGTAACATTGTCATTTCACATTTAAGGCAACTTAAATGTTCATAAATAATAATTTCCAATGGAATCACTGTCAATTCTGGAGGAGTGTTTTTTTTAATTAATTCATTTTTTACTGAATAGACTGGCTTTTTAACATTTGATGATGTATATCACAACATTCAAAAAAGAACTCACTAGTAGACATCAAGTGTCGTATCATTTACAATAGGCAAATAAGAGGAATATATTTCCTTCATAAAATTTGTTGTCTCAGGCGTTACTTCATGGAATTTGCATGACATATTGAAACGAAATACTTGACTTTGTAATTCCACACAATTTATCACACAGGTTCACACCTGATGATGACGTTAAACGTCAAAACCTGGGTTGTGTTTTTTAAATAAATTGTGTGGGATTATAAAGTAAAGTATTTCATTTCAATAAATTTCCTTCATTTGAAATGTATGAACTCTTAAACAAATAAGAATGATCCGAGAAATTAGAACCCCGAAAAATTTGTTTTTTTTTTAAGATAATAGAAGATTGCAATACTTTCAATGTCTCATGGCTGCACCTCATGTGACCAACAGAAATTACCCCGGTTATATTCCCAGCAATTCCTATGGGCACCCTCAGCTTCATCTGAGCTATGTGATTTCTCAGTTAAAAGTACTTCCTGGGATACCATAGGAGGCACAGAAAGGAACCCCCCCCCCTGATGGTCCCTGCCCCAATGTATAAATTTTTGAAGCCATTGGGCTTGAAGAATTAGTATAGGATTAGGTCAAATCTACTTCTTCCTATCAAACCGACCTTCAGCTTGATTTGGTTTGTTTATAATCTATTAAAAAAATCATCTTCAAAGTCTCATGCCTACATCTGATCACACATGCAATGATTTTTTAATGGCAGTACAACCTTTAGATATAGAATCTCCCTGCAAATAAGCATGTGTAGTTAACGATTATCAATTTTTGGGCATATGAGGACAGAAGAGTGCATCACTAATTAGCAGTAATGGTTGATTAAGGGGGGCAACGACAGCTGAGGACATTTGTCAGTAGGGATGGATAGGAATGGAGGAAGAGTGGAGAGAAATCTGTCATCGGCATCAGCCTACTCTAATCAAAAGGCACCAAGGGGTCCACAGCTTAGTGTTCCAATCAATGGATGGCGTATTCACTTTAAGTATTCTCCACATAGCACTTCAAGTAACAATTGGAATATACTGAAAAATATCTGCAATCTCAGGTATTCGAATCCAGGCTCTCTGGGTGGGAAGCCAGTACGTTAGTCACTGCCACATCATGATCCCCACATCATTAACTAGATGAGTTAAAAACCCTATGAAAGTGCCCTCAGTTGGTATTAATAACTAATAATCGGGGCAGCAGCCTTTATTCATATCAGTGAAGGTGGAGACCATGGTGGTCAGTTGAGGAATACTTGATTGCACAGCAGTCATGTCAATGATTACTTTTATGGCAATAGCACTGTGATGTGGAAACCTTTCAACTCTTCTTTTTTACCCTATTTCATGCGACATAAACTGTCTTGTGAATTATTGGAAACTGAAGGCTGAAAGAAACAAGAGGTGAAAAAACTATGGATGACAAACAAAATAGCTGACCTGAAAGAGAAATGAAAAAATTCAAGAACTAAGGAAGACCAATTATGATGACATTTAGACATGAATTCAGCAATAAGGTGACAAAAACAGGAGAAGACAGGAAGATTTGTTTGTGAAGAAGTGAAACACAACTTCGACCATGAAAAACTTGACCGAGCCAACAAAACCTTGAGAAACTACTTTAACTAAATTTACTACTATTTTATGGGGTTAGGTTAGCTAGCAAAGCAAGAGTAGTGCTATTCTGAGTAGTCATGATGAAATTCCATTTGGAGACAAGACAAATAGCCGGAAAGACTTAATGATTACAGAGGAGACTACATTCACAGATCAGGTGTAACTAAGATGCCGCAGTGAATGATTTATGTGGAAAACAGGCAAAATACCCTAAACAGCTAATAAAAAATCAGAAAAAAATTTACAGCCTAGTTGTATACTTGCACAAGATTAGTAGCAAAGGGCTTTAAGAAAACATAATAGCCTATACAAATACAGAGGACTCGAAAATATAAAAACTTGGAACAATTAGCCTAATCAACTATGTTTCAAAGAAGTTGACAAATATTTTCACTGAACAATAAAAAAAAGGAAACATCAGTGCACTTGCACACCTCAGGTGGACTGCCAAGTACAATTAAAGAGAAAGCTTTTCAACTTCATTAAAGTTCTTATCTCAGAAGCATTTCACCGGCTGAAGGATAAGTCAGCTGAGTTTTGTCACTAGTACAAACTTCAGCCCTACGAAGCCAGACTTGAACCAGAAATAACTTACTTGCCAGAATTTGAAGTGGCATGGTGTAATACTCTGACAACATTCACCAGATTACTTTTGATGGTGCCACTGATGATAGCAACGATTGAATTTTGATTGGTAGTTGATGTAGAGTGATTGATTCTAGCATTAATGAAGGTTGGGATATTGATTTATTATCCATTGCAGCTGATAGAATTTTTCCAGGAAAATCACTTGCAACTTTAAAAATCAATTATTTTTACTGCAGTAATAAAATTTTTTGACAATGACTTTGTGGCCGTATATAGTTAATTTTTTTGTAGAATGCATATAAAATTGACTGACTCTAAATCAAAAATATATCACATTTGTCATTCTGAAGAGTAGTCAATGAAATATTTACAAATTTCAGCATCAAACAATACTAGGTGGAGCTGTTTGGTGACAAAATGTTATCAAATATAAATTAATAAACATTAATATTATGAAATAAAATGGGTGTTATATTTTCCCAAGAATCTTTCTCCTGCTCACACCAATTTCTCTCTAGTGGTAAATACTGATGTTATCCTGAATCATCTGTGGACATACGTAAGTAGTTATTGTAAATTATAACATCTTTTGATTGCAAGGCTTATGCAGTTTGCAATAATGCAGTAAACTTACACCTTCACGGCTATACTAACTGTCAAGTTATTTCAACCTTGAAAAAAGGTTGCATTGTAGCAAGAAAGGGTAGATTATTAACCCTATGCAATGTTTTCTTAAAGATAAATCTTGCTAATGCAACAGTGGCTGGTACAATGTAGTAACAAGGTTAAAGTATGCTGCCTACGGTATAATAAATATCCGGATTTAAAATGTTGTGGAAAAAAGTGTTGTGCTTTTAAAAAAGATATTCCCGTAATGTAAAGCATTATTTATCAGCAATAAAACCATATAATATCACCAACTATAAATATACAAAAATTTTCACACGGTAACACGCGATATAATTGGAAACAATATAAACCAAACTACATTTTTTCACATGATTGCTTTGATGAAAATAACAACGGCAGACACAACCAAAGATGTAATTAAAACATTAGGAATTAATGCATCATGTCCGATTTTAACCGATTCCACAGGCTTGGGATGAACAGCAGCATTTTCATTTAGCTGCTGAATAGAAGCAACCAGTATTTCAAGCTTACTCTTGTTTTCCATTAATAATTCTGAGCATTCCTTTCCGTTTCCAACATTCACAGATTTGCCCACTATGTTCCTAAGTTCCCGCATACGAAGATCGTTTATGATGGAACTTGCAAGCATTCCCAATAAGGTCCCAAACACTGACCCAATTATTGACCAGTACTTCGTACGTTCTGCTTGAGCTCTTTCTTTTTCATGGCCCATTTTGACAGCAGACGACAACGCGCTAAAATGGTCCCTCTCTTCCCTCTCTTTCTGATGAAATACCTCACTAATCATCTTCTCTTCCTTTATCACAGCATGCTCCTACAAAGAGAGATAAGAATGATAATATGCAATAGGGCTCGTCAAATTCACAGCCATGTCCTCTTTAGGAACTTACCATTGTTATTAACTGTACATATCTCTCCTCTCCCCGTGGTGTTTTGTCCAACTCCGCATAAATTTGTTTTAAATTTTTTTGAAGTCCCGCTAACTTAGTTTGAATTTTTCTCCTTTCTTCTTGGGCTAACACGAAATGTTTCTCAGCCTACAACACAAAAATATTAATTTAAAAGTTACCATTAAATATTCACAATGCGCATATGCACAACCATTTACCCAAAACTACCATAATAATTACATATTTCGTCCATACGTACGTCAAGAACCCGAGTCTGAGCATCATGTACTTCCTTCAAACCGGTAATTTCATCATACAATAGTTGGATACTTAACAACTTTGTCCTCCACCATTGAAATGCGAAGAAATGTTCATTAGGGATAGAAGTAGGCTGTGTTTTTGCCGATGCAAATCGCACGGATAATATATTATTGTGGCTGAAATCTAAACCTCGAAAGATTAAACGGCAGTAGACCTTTACAGGGGGATGCATTTCTAAACATGACCGGCTGAAGAATTGAAGATTATTAAGCTCTTGACGATACAAAACGAAATAATTTCACTTCTAAAAAACTAAGAAAATAAATACATGCACTATTTTTAAAATTAAAGTTGTCGGAAATTATTGGAAGTAAACATTGGACGGTTAGCCGCAAATTACGTGACAATTTGATGTCAACTAACCACGAATTCTGAGTGGTTGCTTTGCGAGTACTGCGAATTTGAAGCACACGAACAACTGAAATACTTAATGCGAACCTGGTAATGTATCATCGGGAAGTCGCGGTAAATTCTGTTACATCGTTAGGGAGTCACAAAACTCTGTATTTCTTTAATTAAAAGTCATTAATGCGCAGATCAAATTTTTAACATGTAAATTGTAGAAAGGTTTCATGATCTTATCGAATAATGTAGCATTTTGAATTAAAATTCGTAAGATAGCATTCCAAGTATTTTTTTGTTAGTAGTATTAGTACACTCATAAAATCCAGACTGCCGCCAAACGTGGCGAGGAGGTATAATGCGCAACAACGTGTGTATTTCACAAACATAATATAAGGTCTGTCAAAAGAGTGGCAATGACACATAAAAGAAACACTCGCCATACGAGGATGACGGCTTGTCCATCGAAACTTAAACTATATTCGTGAATTTCCTTCTTTTTGTTCTATTTTTAGTTAATTTCGACCAAATTTAATCATGCATGCGTCGTCACTTAAGAGTGCTCGTGAATAATAAATGTGACGAATTTTAAAACGAGAATAATTTATGATGAATTATGGAAGTTAAAATGAGGTTATTGATTTGTAAGTAGTTGAAAACTATATCAATATTTTGAAAAGGTAACTATTAACTCATAAATAAGTATAACCGTATTTACAATTAAGGCTGTCTCGCCTATCCCACTGGTAATGGTTTCGATAACCACTACCGCGAGTCGTTGATCCGAGATTACTTTTACTCCCGACTTGCCCTTACCAGCCAAGGTGTGTAGACCTCAAATATATCTTATATTTGTGGAAAATATTCTCTATTGTGTAAAATTTGTGCACGAAATCGCCAGTTTTTGACAATTTAATCACTCTGGCTTCATTAACTTTTTCATGTTCGTAGTGTATTTTGGTTACCTTCCGGACCCTTTTAGCAATGTACCCATTCATTTATGTTTTATGCTATATGGAAGTTTATAGTGGAATAATAGTATAATGGAATAGCTTTGTTGCACTAGTTTTCATTTAATCATAACCAATTACATCAATTTTTTACTGTTGGTGCCACTGTTCAGTGGGCTGCGAATTAAGGTAGCGCAACTTAGTAGATTCCGTAATGGTGGTCAAAACGTATGGAACCGTATTGCGTCATGTTTCGGTGTAAATAGCGTTAAGACGTAAGAATTTGTTGGTGAATGGGGGTACGAACGCGTGTAAATGTTGGGAACAAAGCTGTAGATGTGATTTTACTGCCGAATGGCATGCTTTAATTAATTAGTTGCACTGGATATTCAGTTAAACAATTGATTCTTTCGATTTTATTTATCAAAATGGATGTAGACAAATTAGAAGCCGAAGCAAAAAAAACTGGAGAAACGCATGTTACTAATATGTTTCAGCGCCCTGATCAACTTGAAAAGGTACTTTCAATACTTTATGAACTGCAATTATTGGACATATTCCTAAAGCTTTCCATATAGCATTCATCTTATTTTAAGCCCCTCCCTATAATGTTCTTCATGTGCAAAACCATTCGGCAACGACCTCTGCAATTTCAATCTTGCTTCAGCATCAACTTTAATGGTCTCGAAAAAACCATCAATGTATAATTGATGGTTTTTTCGTGTTAGTTTCTTTCTTTTTTCTCGTCGTTATATTCCTCTTCGTGCGCCACTATTGAGGAAAGATCTTGAAAATCATTAGGTCCGGTGAGTAGAGCGCTGGAAAATTGACTGAATGACCACGGTTAGATTCAGAGCGACGCCTCTGAACACCTTCATTTTTGTGATAACGACCAGCTGATTGATTGTTCATGTAACCAACGGCGGAATATCACACACTCTTACCCCTCCCTCCTTATCCTGTTGAATTTCAAATTACATTTCGTAACATAAAGGGTGACATGAGTGCACTGAACCGGAAAATTAAAGTACAGTCTGGAAGGTAAAAGAGAAAATCAGCACATTAAATTAAAAGTTGCAGAGGAAAAATTTTAAATCGATCCCGTAAAGATTCAAGTGAGCGATAATAAGCCAGTAAGTTTGGAAAAAGAAAGAAAATATGTTGAGGGAGTTACCCTGAGTCGAGGCATGCTTGATTGCGTAATAGAAATGGCATTAGAGGAAATGAAAAAAATAAAGCTCTGGGGATAGAGGAAATCCCAGTGGAACTACTCACTTTATTTTAGATTTAGTAGTGAAATGAGGATTTTTCATGGGGTGATTCCTCGCAATTTTGGGTGAGGAATAGGGCTGGAAGACTAATGCCAAATCAGTATAAGTTCCCTTTACAAACAAGGGAAAGGCCATATCTGAGGATTGCAGAACATTAGTTTGATTACCCATGTAGCTATTATGGTCATCATTAAAAGTATGAGTGGAGGGCGAATTTCCCCTTAAGGGGTAATTAGTTGGGGTTCAGGAAGGGGAGAGCTACACTTGATACCGTAACCGCGATGTGGCTACTAATAGAAAAAAATATGGAATACAGCTGGGGTGCGTTTGCTTTGTGGCTTTCAAGAAGACATTCCCTAGAGTAAATAGAGTAGAAGTAATGAATGTATTACATAAGATAGTAATTGAGCAGAGGGATAAGCTACTTATCTGCAATAAGTACATGACTTTGGTGTATGTGGTAGATGGAGAGACAGGATGAGCAATGATGAGCAGGGGTGTACATTATCATGCATACTTGTGAACTTACGCATGGAGGAAATGAAATGGGAGGATAAACATAGAAACAGCTTGGGATAGGAATGAAGAAGGAGGGGAATTCATAAAATCTGTGGATTTTAAGATAGCTAAGCTTTAGTTATATTCGGATAGTTAAGCTTGGAAGAAGTTCAACCAACATCAAGCGAAGAATGGCCCAAGCTAAGGATGCATTCATGAAGAAGAGGTAATAACTATGTTCAAAAACCCAAGGCTGGAAACAAGGAAACAATTTGTAAAAACTTGAGTGTGGAGCATGGTGCTCTATGGTTCGGAGACTTGGAACATTGGAAAAGTGGACCAGCGAAGAATAGAAGCCTATGAAACATGGTGCTGGAGGAGAATGATGAAGATTATCGGGACAGACAAAGTAATAAAGGAGGAAGTATATAGAAGAGCAGAAGAGGCTAGGACCATATGGAAAACGTCAATGAAGTAATAGATGGATTGGACACACATTGAGGCACAATGGATTGATTAGGAATATAATAGAAAGAAAAATAGAAGGGTATATTCCATGTGGAATACCAAGAGACATGTACATAGGACCAATTAAGGAGGACGTAAAACAGAGGTGTCAAGGATTGAGGGAATTTACATTAAATAGAGTCATTAAATAGTAAACCTATCCTAGGATTGAAATACTGATGATGAAGTTTCAGTTAGCCAATCAGCTAAAGGGTTACAGTAATTGCTGAGAACATTAGAAACTAAATGGGATAGGTATGGGATGGGAGTCAATGTAAATGAAACAATGGTTATAAGGTTTTCAAGAAATATGAAGGCTGAGTCCAACATTGAATTAGGAGGGCATGAACTAGAGCCGATGGAACAGATTACTCATTACGGAAGTTGAGTAGCTTCAGGCTTGATGTGGTGGCAATCGAGCATAATGAATAACTGATAGTAGCACTTTTCCACTGGATGAAATTTATTTTACGACCAGTTTTCGATGTATTACATCATCAGTGTGTGAGTTAAGTGTGGGGTATTCTGCCCCCACCCTTTCAGAGTCAGGTAAAGAAGCTTTTAAAGGAGAGGGAGTTGATGAGAGGAACATTGAGTAATGAAGTTAGGAAAAGATAAGCGAAAACTTTGATTTGAGCTAATCCTGTGTGGTGTGGAAACTTGATCGCTGATGAAAGATGGCATGCCTAGAATGGAGGCTTTGGAGATGTGGGATTGGAGAACAATGGAAAAAGTAAAATGGACAGAGAGGAAAATAAATAAACTGCTGGGTATGGTACAGGAGAAGAGAGGTTTGTTGGCAGAAATGCAAAGGAGGCCAGAAATGTGGAGGAACCGTAAATGGAAAACTACCAATATGATTATAATATTTTCACGGTAGATGTATTGTGGTCCAAATCCACGACTGCACCTAGGAAGCATATGACTTGATGGCAGTCTCAAGTATAACACAGTATAACTAACTTTTATCTGCTTATTTTTCTTGGCATTCTCAATGTTTACCCATGCTTTGGTGACATTTGAACCGATTGTTAGTTAATATTCAGCTCCTCCTCTTGCCGAACTACATTGCCATCCCTCCATTCCTAATTCTTAAATTTTAATCTCCTACCTCCCTCAAGTCTATCCATTCCCCTCATTCATCCCCAAGCATTATTTTATGTTTCCTTCATGGTAAATTTCAAATTATTTTTTCTAATTGTTCTTTCAAACTACTATTTCCTCTCAGTGAATTAGTATGTACACCTGAATTACCACTAGGTTGGTAAGGTCCATTTTTACCTCTAGCGTTAAAATTCAATCCCTCTCAAGTTCTGATCTTCTCCATCCTCCAGAATATCTAATTTAACACTGCACATAATCTACAATGAGTTTTCCTCACCCTTTATTAATTATTCTCTGTCGCTCCAGCAACCACTTTTGACTCTCCATCTCACCCACTTGAACATATCCTACTTCTGTCTCAGTTTTTGCCATGTTTTTTAGCTTCTCAATTCTTTACCATCATCATGACATTGTCTTCATATTCTATTGTCCATGGACCTTTTCCGAGTCTTCTCTCCCATTTTTGTTTTCAGCCAGTTTTTGTGAGGATTTTGAATGATGATGACTGCTGTGGCCTTGCCTCCCCCACAGCTTGGTATAACATATGGTCATAGGAAAGATAATTGTAATGGTTTTCTGTTGCCTTCCACAAATTTTTAATAATCCTTTTATTAGATAGAACAGAGGTAATAAGTGGACCCCTGAGAGCTTAAATTACTCCCTCTCTCTCACCCAAAACTGCATAATATCAAGAAATGAAAGTTGAAGGAAAGGGAGAAATAATCCAGGTGTTGCTAAAAAAATGACTTTTGGTTTGTCTGAATGAAACCTTGGCTGCAAAATCCTGATGATGTCCCAGCTTTAAAATGCTCAATCATTAGTTTTTACTAGCTCTTTTTGGTGTTAATCAGCATTGGTCTCAGTAAAGACTAACAGATTTGGGGAATTCTGCTGATCAAGTTTTATTTTGCAGCTTCCAATGTGTCTGCAAATGAATCACTCGTGGTACTAACAATGATCTTTATTATTAATCATTAAGGACAGGCATCTATTTCCTTTTTTATGTAGGAAGTCATCGTATTTTGTCCCATTTCCTCATGACGCAGATGTTGTGGCAAGTGTTCCTCCAATGGCAGGGATATGAAAGAGCAAAAGAGCACATGAGGAATGTTTTAGAGGGAAGGATGAAAAAAAAATAGTTAACACATTTCGAAGTATTGTGTTTCTTGGCAAGAGTAACCACTATCTGAACCCCCACCCTTTTCATAATGAAATCCCGGCATTGTACACCACCAAATTTTCAGATAATTTCCTGTCATGGCTAGTTATGAATCAATAGCTTTAAAGGATTGAGTCATGGGCAACCAACGAGCAAAACTCTGTCAGAGTAAGTAGCTCGCTTTGTTTCATGTCTTCAAATTGCTAAAATGTGGCCGACGTAGGGGATTGAGTGGCAGATAAAATAGATGCAAGGCTCATCACGTGATGCACTACTTTTATCGCAAACAGAGGTTTGTGGTATAATCAGTGTATTCATATGCAGTTGGTTCTTATGTATCTAATTTGTGGCAATTCACTTAAATGAGGATGCGAGGAATGTATTGAATAAAATGTGAATGAATCCTTTTGATTATAGGATCTAAAAATTTGGAGAACTCATTTTTTCCAACATCAGACATGATCATAATTTGTGAGATGGCTGTAAAATGAGCAATTACAGAAAGTATGGGAACTTGCCAGACAAATCTCCATAAAAAGGCTGACTACAAAGGTCTATTTATTAAGACTAAGTGTTTTGAATTCTCAATAATAATGGCTTCCACTGATTTTCATTTATATTCTGAATTGGTATTATTGATTTTCCAACCTATAAGCTATGTGCTATGATTTCATTTTGAGATTCCTTCCAACATATTTATTCCATATTTAGTCTGTGATAACTTAGAAAACATTAGTTTTTTTTGCCCACTCTTGGTTGAAGGTAGTTGATGCAAATTTGTGGATTTATAACTAAATTGCCAATGAAAATAATTTTTAACATTTTAATTGATTCCTTTGGCTGTACTTGTTTTGAATAATATTTAATGAAAATCCCCAGGTGGAGCAGTACATGAGAAAGAGAAGTAGAAACAAAGCTTCTGTGGAAGCAATGTTGAAAACTGCAATGCAAAGTCAATTAGATGGTGTTAGAGTTGGACTAAATCAGGTGCAAATTGCTCAGCAGGATATTCATGGAATAAAAGGATCGTGAGTATTATTTGGGTGAAGAGTAGGTTGCTGGATTGGGTTTTGTTTGCAGTTACAAAAGATTTATTTGATAGTTGTGTCCATCCAAAAACCTACCTTAACCGGTAGATTACCTAATAAATAATAAGTATTATTTCTTTATTTTTTTATGTGAATTGCCCAAATTTTTATTTAAAGATGGGTTATTTTCAGCAATGGCATTAATGTGACCTGAAATGAGTTCCTATACGGATAAAATAACTGAGTGATTCTGAAAAATCCGTAACTTGGTTTTTGTGTATTTCTCTTGAAAAACAGTACTTCTGCTCTGGTTCTGAAATTTCTTAAACAATGACAACACTAATATTAACAAAGCCAGTTGTGGTTTTCCACTTACTTAAATTTAATCATGACCAGTTTTTAGCAATGGATTATATTTCTTTTTGAGTGAAGCTTTCACTTTACAATTTTAAGTATGTTTATTGGAAACAGGTAGGTGTGGGGGGAGGCAGAAAGAAGGAACTAATCCAATTGGATCATGAGTGGGAAATTGATACCATTAACCCTTAACCAGTTATATGACATTTTTGTACCACAATTAGTGATCTTAGGTCAAAGAGGTCACCTTTTTCTTTTAGTTAATATTTTATGAAAAGCTGTTTTTATTTCCGATATCAAATTTTAATTATATAAATTGAACCCATTGAATTGTAAATTGATAATTTGTTTTATGCTTTTAATAGTGACTTTTTTAATTTTATGATTGTGTGGAATTGTAAAAAGAAATGCCTTTAAAATATGACTTATAACAAACTATTAATTATTCCGTATTCAGAAACATGTTTAATAAAAACCCATAAGATGTAAAAAGAATGGAAATTAATAAATGATTGTTAATAAAGCTTTTCTTTGCACTTTTTGTTGAAAATTTTAATTGTTTATTTTTGGTTTAATTTTTTCTCAAAATATGCATCCACCTTCTTCAGTCACACAGTGTTTGCATGTTTTTCTTCTAAATTCCAGAACTAAATTAGTTTCTAGCATTTATAGTGCAAGAAAGATGCTTTTTGCGTGATTGGCAAATGTTGCAAGCTTGACTCTTCTTTGCTACCTCTCTTCCTCACCATTGTCTTTCTCCAAAGGTCAATTGAGAATTTGAGCAATGCTTCCCCATTTAATTTTTCAGATTCTGGGCCTTGCATCCTATGACACAAGTGTGGTCAGACTAACTGTGCTGCCATATTTTTTTCATAAGTGTCATTCTGGTCAATTCATTATTTTCTAGGTGGCACTAATCCAAAGTGTAAGTTGATAAATGATTTTTCCATAATTCCAGGCAAAGATTGCCATTGGCCACCTCTTAGTTCTCTGAATTCTAGAGAAGCTAATATTCATTTTGCCAAAAATCTAATTTTGTCTAACCCCCCCTTAGTTGTCGCTGTTATAGAACATGATCAATTCTGGTTCCTGAACCTCACGATGTTTTTCTGCAGTTATGTATGGATAAAACCAAACAAATATCTTTGTTTCCCTTGGGGATATAGCGAAATTAAAGTGGACTAATGCAAATCCACAGAGTGAAGAGCCACTTGTCTACACTTGTTTAAGACGATTCAAATTCAATGGAAATTTCCTTTTGTAGTTTTTCCCAACAGTGTCGGCATGTGTTAGAAGTTAAGCCTTCAACTAATCCATTAACTCAATTCTAACTCAAACTCGATTGAGCCAAGTTTCAGTGGTAGTATTTAAGCCTTCAACTAATCCATTAACTCAATTCTAACTCAAACTCGATTGAGCCAATTTTCAGTGGTAGTATTTCTGTTGGATCTGATAATTGTGGTGCCGAATTGGTTTTGAGGATTTCCTTTTAAAATATGACTCCATCAGAGTCTTTTCTTGCATATATGTAGTCATCATAAAAATAACTATTTTATTTTAATCAGTCGAGGATATCCTCTTCTGATCACATTTGGATGGCCTGCTGGGGCTATTGAAGTGGCATTAAACTCAAAAGTTAATTAAAGTATCATGAATGAAAGTCTTAGCACCTTAAGAATCACACTGTTGCGAGTTATGATTAGGTGTTGAAATTATTCTGGAGGGGGAGTAAATGGATCACTCTTGTACCACTGCTGTCTGTCCTTGGGGGTACCAGAGGATAGACTTAGGAGGTGGAAAACTGTTGTTTGGATATAAATAATTAAAAAATTTCTTTATTATTTATATCCATTCAGAATTAACTGCATGTCTTCATTATTTGATCACATGAAAGAAGACCAAGAAAAGCTTTCATTTTTAAAATATCTACATTTGGAAGTTCTAGTCTATTCTTTTGTTTGTAATTATTTCTCCTCTTTTGACAGTTAACATTCACGCAAAATATGATAAAATTCACCATTTTGAAGTGAAACATCTGAAACTCTTCTTATTCTGTGTCACTTCCTTCACCACCTGCATAAGTGTCTCTATTTGTGTAACTGTCCTCTTCTTTACCCCAATTGTGATCACTTTCAATAGCAGTGCCATCTTCAACGTCACTTTCTATCTATTCTACTTCATCATCTTTCTATCACTTTCTGTCTAGCATAATGGTACATGCATGCTGCTCAGTTAGTATTCTTTGCACTTATTTTGCCTTGTTTTGTTCTGCTTACTTTGTATCCCACCTTGGGGCATTGGTGGAACTATTTCCCTCATTCTGCGAAACAACCCACTTCATAGTAACTCAGTTGCCTCAAAAGAAAAAATAAAAAACACGCCAATGTTGGCAATGAAGATGCATGAGATTGGCATTTTAGATATAGAAATGGTGTTGCCTTTTATTGCAAATACAAGGACTAAAGAAAGATGGAAAAGCTGAGGTGGTTTTAGAATATGATGAATATAAAATGTAAAGTTATAAATTAGTTACATTTAAAGCAAAAATATGCCAGATATGAAATACATAAACATGGACATACTTGCTTTTCATGCAAGTTACCATGGTAGGAACATTGAATTTAGGGTTATTACAGAGATGGGCATAATCAAAAATAGGAATTTAAATATGTATTATATTTGTGGTAAATGTGTGTGATAAATAGTGTACGGTGGAACCTCATACAATGACCATTATTTGTTCCAGGATCTTTCCTCTCGAGTGAAACAATTTTTCCCTTATAAATTAAATTGAAATGCAGTAATGCATTCCATGCTGAACAAAATAAATTATGTAAAAGGTTTACTCAAATTATTCAACGTACATTGTTTAGGATTGTGGATCATCTTCATCTTCTCATCTATTGCAGAATAAACCCATCTGGAATGCAAACTTGATTTGTAAAAACAAATAAGGATGGAAATAATTAGTTTATTATTTCAAGAAACTGTGGGAGATACCGCAACAGTAACTTTTAACGGAGTCATCCGCTAACATGCATTTCATTGCAACAATTTCAGAGTGTAAAAGTCATTCACCTTGATCCCGGTCAAGGCGAATGATTTTTACGCTCTGAAATTGTTGCAATGTAGTTTATTATTTATGATATGTTACATATTCTTTTAAATTAGAAAACTGTGTAGAGGCATTTGCCTTTGTCAATGCATCAAAATTTTGTGAAAATGAAACCTAGCATTATCATTATCCAAATGTCATTGAATAAATTTCTAGCATGCACAGCCACTGCTATATTAGCATTGGTGCAATGCAACAGTTTATCATGACTTCCACGTTATATAAATTTTCTGAATGGTAAACAAGTTGGGGTTTAATTTCAAATTTCTGCCTGCATTGGCACAAAATAGCATCATGAGACAACCTTTCATTGGCTTTTGGCCAAGCAATGCATTTTTGTCTACAGTTATGTGTAGAAATATAGGCTCACTTAGGCATCTTCTTCCAGAAGAGACCCGATTAATTAATTAAAAACCTGCTGCAGCAGGGAACGCTCTTGGAATCTATGTGCTTCTTGAAATCAACAATGAAGTTCTCTGCTGCCTTTGAGTGGGAGCTTGCTGCTTCACCATGCCTCACAATACTGTGGATGATAGTTCTTCTCTTAAGCTTGTCAATTCAAATAGGGCTTCCTTTAAATAGTTCTTCGGCAGTTAATGATCCTAGCATCTTCTTAGTGAGCTTGGCAAAAATCACTTTTGCCTTCTCACAAATTAGATTCTTGTTAATACTGTCGCATCGCAACTGGTTTTCGTTTATTCATTTGAGAACTAGCCTTTGCAATAACATTGTTGTTGATGTAACCGCTGCATAGTAATTCTTGTCACTCCCTTTGAAGCATCTAGCTTATTAATTTTTCCCCTTGTCCTTGACAATAGATCTAATATCAGATTTGTTGCAAATGAGAATGATGTTATGTTTAAATTTTTTACATTACAGCAGTCTCTAAGGAACCATGTCAGTTATTAAGGGTTAAGGATATGAGAAACCCCTATTAAAGGATGAAGGCAAGGATATGGAGGGGGAATAAACAGAAATCATGAAAAGTCTAGTAAATGTATGCGGGACCTTTTATGGTCTGTGCTCTGCAGCTGTCAGAACACTTAGCAGTGTCATTTGTCTCATCCTTTGAGTGTCTGCAAAGGAAGGCATCCTATAGGGTCAGTTCAGGCTTGAGGGTTTATGTGAGAAGGGTGGTTTTAAGGGTAAGGTCTCTAGAGAAGGGAGGGGTTAGGTGCATTTCAAGCATCTTACTATCAACTGCTGGTGTTTCTGTTGTTATGGAACTGTGATCACATCACACCTGAGCCTATGTTGCATCTACCACACCAATTTCATGAGTAAATAACTGTGTGTATGTAATTGATAACTGTAGCAATTTTTCACACTGATTTACTCTGTTAAATGTTCTTGTCATAGGTATTTTATCTGAAAAATGCTTTGTTTGTTATATTTCACTCTACTCCCAAAGTGTAGTATTTGCCTCCTTATCGAAATTCTTTTTACTTTAAAACTGTTATTTGACTTTTTCTACTCTTATTAAAAGCATAAATAAAGTTTCTGGTGCACTCGATTCTTAATATTTCTTCAAGGTAATTTTCTAAAGCACAACTAGAGCAGTTCCAATTATAGTGCATCACTCTAATGCAATAAAGATGAATGATAATTTAATTAAACTCTTCTCCCTGGATTACTCCTAACAGGAACCGTGTCCATTTGGCTGACAAATGGCTGGTCTTTAACTATGTGTGTATTCACCTCAACCATTTACTTAATTACAGGCTCGTTGCCTTAGAAAAGTTATTTTCTTCTGTGCCTAAGCTGTATGAGAAATTGCAAGATGTCCGTGATGAAAATATGCGTCATTCACAGTATGTGACTGCGATGGAGAATCTCAAACATATATTTACTGTCCCTGAGAGTGTGGAAAAAACAAAGCTGTGGATACAAGAAGGGAAACTATTGCTTAGTTTTCAGGTTGGTTGGGTGCACTTAATCAATTTTGTCATATTCATTTTTCTTCTGTGAAATTTGTTGCCATAAGGGGTAATTTTAAGTCAATGGCTAATGTCCCTTCTATATTAACTTTGTTAAGAGTGGTAGGAATACATCTGCTTAGAATCTCTATCCTATCCTGGATAGTGGAAGTGAAATTCTTTCAGCACTCATATGAACAAGTGATGAGACCCAAATAAGATTGGCAGATCCCAATCAAAACCCTGTGGAATGAAAGAGCACAACAATTCATAACATTTTTGGAACATGTCCATTTGGCCATACTTTTTGAGAGAATTCAAATATAAATTATTTAATGCAAAACCTAAATAGTGTAACATGGTGACAATTAATCATTAAGTAGCTTTTCTTATTGACACATCAAAACTACATGGTTTCCATGGCTATATAGGCGGTGATATGTGTGTTTTGATATTTCTGAGTGTATTTCTATATTCACTTTATGTATTATGCTTTGTTACGCGTTTGCATAGAAGCCCTTTTTTGGCTTTATACTTTTCTTATGCAGAGTATAATAGAGGAGATACATCATAACTACGTGCATGGCCCGTATTCAGCAAGGCATAGAGGGCGCCCTCTATGCCGTGCCATTGCTTGAACAAAGAGCAGTGGATGAGTGGCAGAAAACATACTTAAAGGCACTCGTACTTAATTACGAGGGTCATCCGGAAAGTAGTATCCGTTCGTGCCGCATGAAGTGCTGACGACGCGAGTAGCCGCTGGACGAGGTCAGATAGCTTCAGTGGCTTGTCTGCCTTCTCTGAGCCAAGTTGCGTGACGCTAGCATTGCCTGTGTTGTTTCTGTGATTGTTTACAATGTTTAAAAAAATTGAGAACGCCGCCAGTTGTGAAGTGAGGGCAGTGATTAAATTCCTCAATGCAAGAAACGTTCGCCCATGTGATATTCATCGCCAATTAAAGGAGGTGTATGGAGACAATGTAATGGACGAATCGTCTGTTCGGCGGTGGTGTCGCAACTTCAACATGGGGAGGGGGAACACACACGACGATGAGCGTTCGGGAAGACCGTCTGTCATTACAGACCAACTGGTGAGCTCAGTTGACGAATTCGTGAGGAACGATCGGCGCGTCACAATTGATGACATCTGTGAGCATTTTCCCAATGTTTCTCGAACAATTGTTCATGAAATTGTTAAACACCATCTGCATTATGCAAAAATTTGTGCAAGATGGGTCCCTCGCATGCTTACAGATGAGCACAAAACCAAGCGTATGGCTGCAGCACTGACGTTTTTGGGACGTTATTCTGATGAAGGAGACTCTTTCTTGACTCGCATAATTACTGGTGACGAAACATGGGTTTGTTATACATCACCTGAGAGTAAACGACAGTCAATGGAGTGGCATCATGCTCATTCACCAAACAAACCAAAAAAATTCAAGACAGTTCTGTCCACCAGGAAACTCATGGCAACCATTTTCTGGGATCGACGAGGTGTATTGCTTATTGATTTTATGGCCCGTGGAGACACTATTAATGCCAATGCGTATTGTGAAACATTAAAGAAATTACGGCGGGCAATACAAAATCGGCGGCGAGGTCTATTGTCTACTGGTATCATTCTCGTTCATGACAATGCCAGGCCTCATGCAGCTGGGATAACACAAAAACTTTTGCAGCAATTCAAATGGGAAACTTTCGACCATCCACCGTATAGCCTGGACTTGGCCCCTTCAGATTTTCATCTCTTTACAAAGCTTAAAGACTTTTTGGCAGGAAAAAGATTTGACAGCGATGAAGAACTTAAAGAAGGAGTGACCCTGTATCTCAATGAGCTGGCGGCGAAGGACTATGCAGCAGGAATACAGAAACTTGTCACACGTTATGACAAATGCCTTAATTTGCTTGGAGATTATGTTGAGAAGTAGTTTAAAGTATCCTCTTTCAAATAAAATGTTTTATGTTTGTTAATATTTACTTTTGTGTCTTTATTTCACGAACGGGTACTACTTTCCGGATGACCCTCGTATCATGTTTTTGCTTCTGGGATTAAAATTTGCATGAATGCATTGTTTATGTTTGGTTTCCTTTTGCACCTCTGGTTTTTTTCTTTTATTTTTGCCAAAATACATTTATTTTCACTTGTTATGCCTATAAATAAATTTTTATGTAAAAGTATTATTTGCCTTCTTCTGTAGAGTTTCCGTTAAGTTTGCATCCAGAGTCGGACACTTTTTCCCTGGCTTAATATTTCTGTTAAGGATGCATCATTGTTTTTTCCTCAATTTGACTTTAAAAATTCATATATCTGGAAAACTGTCACCAAATGGATGTTTTTCTCAAAATATGTCTTATGATTTTTGGTTTTATTTCATTACATGAAGTTTTGTTGCCATCTGTTAATCGAAGCAGGGTCCAATCCCTTGTGAGTAATCACTTAATGTTTACTATTATAGCCACTAACTGAAGGCATTATTGTGGAATAGGTACATTCTCATGCATAAGAGGTCAGTCAGTGTTGATCAGTATGCATAAATCTAATAGTGCAATTAATATTAATGTCCTTGTAATTTAATTGTTGACTGGGCTACTCTTATGAGTGCCTTACCACATTAAGGGGTAAATGGCCACAGGGTTGCATCCACTCAGGGTGTGTTATAGAAATACTGAACATTTCAGTATCTGAGAAATTTAATATAGTATGTAATCATTGTTTAGGACACAGTTTTGCATTTCAGTCAATGGTCATGTCAACCAGACCCAGGAGATATTGTTCTTCTTACTGGTGTTATAAAACATTTGCTCTCTATTGCACATCTTTTTCTGATCTTGGTTGGATATCCAAAGTGTAACTTCCTGCAGGCAAAGCCCCAAATGGGAAATGCATGCATTCCTTTGTTTTGCTTTCATTGCATGTAGAAATAAGTCTTGTAATTTCCCTTTATTGGTGTGAACACTTTTTAACAGTCTCTCACAGATTTGGAAAACTCGAGAGATGATTTATTATATGAGCTGCACAAGTTACCAAATCAAGCACCTGCAGATAAAAGTATGCTGAAGGCATACTTTGAAGATGTTGAAGAACTGTCTCAGCTGCTGGAGAAACAGTTAAGACTTGTCTTGAGCCGCACACTAAATACGGTGAGGAAAGAGCCAACTGTCATTGTAACTGCCCTTCGTATCATTGAAAGGGAAGAAAAGGCTGACACATTTGTGTTACAAGTATGTATAATCAGGTTTTTCCATGATGATGTCTTTTTAGCTAGGGAAGTCTCCGATTCATTGGTTCCTTTTTATAATTATAGAGGTACAGAGAAAGTGGGTTCCTCCCACCAGGTCGCCCAAAAAAATGGCGACAGATGGCCATGGAGGTGCTTGAGAAGGAAGTAGCTCAGCGGATTGAGGGCACGCATGTAGATGAAAAGACTGCTAACAAAATGTGGCTGGTCAGGTATTTAGAGGTTAGACTGATGCTTCATGATAATCTTTCTAGAATATAAAAAAGGGCTAGGTGGTCTTCTGTTACTAAAGCCTGGTTTTATTTTGTCTCATTAAATTCAATCATTACTTAATATGAGTGTTAACTTAATATGGAGATTACTGACAAATCCAATTTTACTTGTATAAACAAACAGAATTGCTCGTTAGTGAATGTGAACTTTGTAACCGTATTGAATCATAAGTTAGTTATTGAGCTATTTAACTATCACTTTTCAACATAACTAGCAGTCATAAAACTGAGTTTAGACCTTAAACAGAGGTTAAAGTTAACCTTCAGTTTAATGAGACATTGTAAAACATGGTCTAAAAGTGATTGTTGCATAAAGTATGAGGGTGGTCCCATAAATACCCGGCCTGACCTAGAGATGGTGGTAGTTGTTTGAAAAATCACTATTAGAAAGTACGCAATCTATAAAGCATAGGTTTCAAGATTGAAGATGCCACGTTGTTCAGTATTTGTTTGGCAGCCATCAATAGTGAATGTTTTCAAGACGAGCTTCGCATTGGTTGACCAAATGAGGTGACAACTCCAGAAAGAGTGAAGAAAATCCACAAAGTGATACTGGATGATCATCTGCTGAAAGTGTGTGAGCTAGTAGACGTAGTACGCATTTCAAACGGTGTGGTACATCGCATATTAACTGAAAATTTGGTCAAGAGAAAGCTGTGTGCAAGATGGGGCCATGTTAGCTCACACTGAAACAAAACCAGTGCCGTGAAGATGTTTCAATTGTGTGTTTAGCAAAGTTTCACAGCAACAAAGCAGAATTTTTGCACCGTTTCATAACCATGGATGAAACATGGGTCCATTACTTCACACCCAAGACGAAAGAACAATGAAAACAATGGATTCAAAAGGGAGAACCGGCTCCAAAGAAGGCAAAGACCATTTCATCCGCAGGCAAGGTCATAGCGTTGGTTTTTTTTGGGATGCACGTGGGATAATTTTCATTGACTATCTTGAAAAAGGAAAAACTATCAATGGGGAGTATTATGCGAACTTATTGCAATGTTTGAGCGAAAGAAAATCAAGCAAAAGAAGCCTAATTTGGCTAAGAAGAAAGTGTTGTTTCATCAAGACAATGCACCAGCTCACAAATCTGTTATTGCAATGGCCAAAATTCATGAATTAAAGTTTGAATTGCTACCTCATGCACCCTATTTGCCAGATTCAGCCCCCCGCGGATTATTTTCTGTTCACAATCTTGAAATAATGTCTTGGTGTTCAGAGATTTCCAAACGGTGAAGAAGTGATGTCAGCAGTTAATGGCTATTTTGAGGAATAAGTTAGTTCTTATTATAAAAAGGGTATTGAACTTATTGAACATCACTGGGAAAGGGGTATGGAGCTGAAAGGAGATTATGTTGAAAAATAAATACATTTTTTCCCAAAATTTTTGTTTTCTTTGTTGGGTTCGGTACTTCTGGGTCCACCCTTGTAACTGTAAGTGCTGGTGTAAAGTGCGGCATACTGTGGGCATGAATAATGGTAGGTTATGCCTTTCATTTAGGTTGATGATCCACAGATGTGCTCATTCATTGTGTTTATGTCATATTATGCAGTTGAGAAGCATGCCTATGGGCTGCTTCATGTGCCTTTTTTAAGTTCCAAGTGTTTTGATGATTGATTTGATGAGTGGCAGGACAAAATTGGGCTTAAGAGTTAGATGGTTAAGGGCGATAGTGTCCAAGATTTCCTCACCGAGGGATCTTACTCAATCCATACTGGTGTCAGGATTATTTAGTCACCTTTTTCTCTCTTTTTGATACTTCTGAGAAGCACTTTAAATTTAATTGCACTCTCCATTGGTTGGGATATTAAACTGAACAGATTGGTGCCATTCATTAAGCCCCCCTTCATCCCACAAGAAAGTGATAAAGCCCTTTATTATAGAAGCAATGAGATTATTTATGGTAAAAATATTTATATGGGGAGACATAAGGCACCCAGAGGGTTGTTGGACACTCTTATAGCACGTAGGGAATATTTCCCAGTGGTGTAGGGAATGGAGAGTTTGAATGCATTTTAGCAAATGCATAGTTAATGCCATTAGGATTAAAGAAGTGGGATGTACAGAATTACATATAAAATTGCTACGGTTGAATAAGGTAACTTAGAATACATGAGATTAGTCACCCACCCCTCTAGCATTTCATGACGATCACTCATAGGAGAAAATGTGTGCCTATCTCAAACAAACTTGACTTAATGACTTACTTTATTTAAAATGTTAATAACACCAGATGTACTACACTACAAAGGAAAGATATGTAACAAGTAAAAGTAACCTTAAAGTATATTATGATATATGTTAGAGGATTCTTTGCTTATCTGGTTCAAGTATAATACAGTCAACTTGAATCCCTTCACACGTATGTTTGCAAAAGAATTGTGCAGGTAGGCACCAGGGGCATTTAATATCTCACTGAACAAAACCCTTGATCTTCCCTTCACAGCTGACGCGACAACTAATCCTGGAAGACTTAAGGGTGGTGAAAACTCTTTGTGTTCCATGTTTTCCTCCATCGTATGATATAGCCAACAAATTTGTTTCGATGTACCATTCATGTCTTTCATATCATGTGAGTATATGCTATTATTGTAAAGTCAATTAGGCACTTGAAACATTTATTTGAAAAGCATTTGGCTGAGAGTGTCAGTTGATCATCTTACCTTTCCCTTTGGTTGCCTCTGTATTTCAGCTACAAGAAATTATTCAAAGTGGTTTGCAGGGGAATGAAATTGTTTCTCTACTTTCTTGGATAATGAATACCTACACTGGTGTGGAACTAATGCAGAATCCTGAACTTAATATTGATACATCGTCCATTGGGCCATTGCTTGAACAAAGAGTAGTGGATGAATTGCAGAAAACGTACTTAAAGGTATACTCAGTGGTGTAATTTGTGTTAAATTTTTGGACATGTCAATGGAATTTTAACACTTCATTTTCACGTTAACATTTCAACAAATTATGAGTGTACCTAGCTATTGGTTATCACAGTTAACGGCCATTAAACACAGTTGTTTAGTTTTTGGTTAACACAGTTATCAACATGAATTCAACAGAAACTTGTATTTTGTAATGTTTGCAAGGTTGACTGGTTCATGTTGTTGGTACGTTTTTTTGAGTTGACAGGAGAATAAGGGAACGAAGACATGCTTGGGTTTTACTAGAAATGTCCCTTGTCTTTCAGACAATGGAGAGTAATTATACAGAGTGGATGCAGAAGACATTGGAGACAGAGAAGGAGGAGTGGCAGCGAGGGGAGGCACCACAAGGCGATGACCAAGATGGACATTTCCACACTGTTTCACCCGTCATCGTTTTCCAGATGATTGACCAAAATTTGCAAGTCACCCAAACTATCAGGTGATTGTGTGTGGTTATTTTTCCTTAATTCATAGGGAAGTGCCTTCCACTCTAATCCTTGACAATTTATCTTTGTGAATGAGCAGGGAGAGAGGTGTATGAAGTGAGGCCGAGAAGAGTCCAATGAGAGAAGAAGAGGGGAGGGCGATCAGCCTTGAATTTGAAGCCCAGCCCTCAATTGCTCTTTCTCCCAACCCTCCAAATGGCAATGCAATAGTCTCAGTGTGTATTAAATGTATTAGCTAAATTTTTTTTTTTACTTTTTCTAGGCCTATGCATGATGGATGAAAATAATCTGATGTTTTTTCAGATACATATTTATCTTATTGATAATTAATAAGACCATAGTAATAACAAGGTCAATGCAGTGCACTAGTTTATATTTTCATGAATAATTTGTGGTAATTTATGTGTATATTTGCCTTCATGATGCTCTTTTGGTTCTTTACTAACATATTTTGGAAACCAATTTCATGAATTTGTTATGAAAAGTGTAGCAGAAAGGTACAAATGGGTAGACTACTGGGGTACTGACCCAGAGGGTTCAAGTTTGATTCTGGATGATGCCTCGGTGAACCCTAAGCTCCAGCCAGTTGTGATTTTTCCAGTGCCAGTTCTTCCTGTGAAACCACAAGCAGCTCAGGGAAAGGAAGTGGTCCTCATACCCTGATGTGTGCATTTCACACAATGTCGGGCTTAATACTGGGTAATCTTTATCACCTACCAAAAAGACCTTAGGGTTGATTCCTGTGGTTATTTACTTGGCATGAGGATGGAGGTTACAATGTTTGAGAGGGTAATTCACAGACATGGTGGAAGGGGTGTGTAATTATGCATATGGGGTGACACTTTGACCATTTCCCCCTCCACAGGATGACTTGGAGCTTTGGGTTGGACTGTGAATGGCTTACGTTAAGTCCTTTTCTCCACAGCTTCAGTCCAATGATGACTTTAAAGGGCATGGTAATGTTCTGTTGATACAATCCTTTATGTTATGGTTTAAACCTAACCTTGCTTTTTGTTCTATCAGTCCAGAATTGACATTCAAAGCCCTTGTCCTGGGAATGGAGCAAGTTACAAAATATGGTTTGATGTATCGCGAAGCAGTCATTGCGTTCAAGTGCAGGCATTTTGAAGATAGAAGTCAGGTAGGTGGAATTAAAAGTAAATGCCCTACTTAATCATTGAATTATAGTCATGTCATTTGATTATACAGATGGTATTAATGAGGGCAGAAATTACAATATCTCAGTTGGCTCTGCCTAATAATTACTAACCACTAATGGGTCAGAGATGTTCAATCATGAGTGGTTGGTAAATGGATGTTATTCTCATGGATTTCTGTCATAAAAATTATCAGGAACTAATGTGAATTCAAGTTTTGCCACCACTATTTTTGTCAAATGAAAGATGCTTTCTCATGAAAAAAAAATTCTCGAATGATTTACCTTAAACGGGCCAGGCT
The DNA here is from genome assembly GCA_037158775.1 of Hetaerina titia. Lineage (NCBI taxonomy): Eukaryota > Metazoa > Arthropoda > Insecta > Odonata > Calopterygidae > Hetaerina > Hetaerina titia. The sequence continues at coordinate 87,026,264 of CM073779.1, forward strand.
GGTCACTAGGCTAGGAAAGTACTTCATGTATTAATGAAGAATTTTTAGTAGTAGCTGTATTCACAATCATTGAAAATGGTGCTTATGACATCTACATAAAAACAGGGCCCATTTACACTTAATAAATAGTTATCGTTTTGCAGTTTCTAACTTGCTTGTTATAGCTCTAGCACTATTTTCTCCCACTGGCTATTTTATCTCTTCTGTCATGAATTAATTTTTGGACCATTGAATGCCGAAGAGATCTTTGAATTAAGCTCCTTCAGTTCTGATCAGCTAGGGCAGGCAGCCAGTTACTCTAGGATAAGTATCTCTGCCAGTTATTTTAAAATTTCCTTCGGGAAATTTTATTCCTTGTCAAATTCACTTATATTATGTAGGAATTTATTCTGGCCAAGTCATGGACAGAATAAACACATAGGCCACCTTTGAAATATATTTTACATATAGGCCATTCCTCATAATTGAGATTCCTGGAGATTTGGTCGATTATATCAACCACATACCTTGTGTTGTTGCACTACTTGATTAGTCTCTGGGGCTTCCTTTTACCATTCTTAAAATTAATACACATACACTCAACTATTCAGCGCAACTATTTTCCATGGTACACCAAAAGTCATATTTTCATCCTTGAAAAACTTAGTAAACGTTGCTGCTCCTGTTGCACCAACACATACTGCTAGATATACTTCTGGCCAAACCTGAATTCTATTGTTACTTTTGGAATTTACACCCTATTTATGAAGAAAATTGGAACCCATACTCCATACCATATACCATTTTGGTGTAATGTCGCCCCAAGCAAGCAAATTAATTTTCAGATTTATATCTACATATATACGTGTGATGCCATTGCAGCAATGAGATCACTAATCGAGAGGAAAATAGAATACAAACAGGACGTATTTGCCTGTTTTGTAGATTTCGAAAAAGCGTTTGATAGAGTGAATTGGGAAAAATTAATGCGTGTATTGCAGAAAATAGGAATGGATTGGAGGGACAGGAGACTGATCCGCAACCTGTACATGTCTCAGACTGCTCAGGTGCGAGTGGGGAACGGAGAGTCCGGATGGGCAGTGTTAGGAAGAGGTGTAAGGCAGGGTTGCCCATTGTCACCGGTACTGTTCAACGTATATGTAGAGGAAATGATTAAAGAGGCATGGGAATAACTGGAGGTAGGAATGAAAGTCGGAGGGGAATTCGTAAAATCGGTTAGGTTTGCTGATGACCAAGCATTAGTTGCTCAGTCAGCCAAGGGGTTGCAAGCATTGTTGAGTGAATTGGAGGTTCAGTGCAATAAATATGGGATGAGAATCAATATTAATAAAACAAAGGTTATGCGATTTTCCAGAAAGAAAAAGGCTAAGCTAAATATTAAAATAGGCGGGGAAAAAATAGAGCAGGTAGAGCAGTTTACATATCTCGGAAGTGTTTTGGACCAATACGGTCAAAGTGGTAGGGACGTAAGGAGAAGAATCGTGCTAGGCAAGGAGGCTTTCTCCAGGAGGAGGGAGTTGATGACGGGGACGTTGAGTAGGGATGTTAAGACAAGACTCGTAAAAACTCTGATATGGAGCGTAGCTATGTACGGCGCGGAAACGTGGTCACTGAAGCAGGAGGATAGACGTAGATTGGAGGCTTTTGAAATGTGGGTGTGGAGAAGAATGGAGAAGGTGAAATGGACCGAAAGGAAAACAAATGAGGATGCACTGGAGATGGTGGATGAGGAGAGGGGTTTGTTGAGAGAAATCCTATGGAGGCAGGAAAAATGGATGAAAGGCGTATTGAGCAGTAGTGGAATGTTGAAGAAGGTAATAGAGGGGAGAATGTTGGGCAAGGGAGGAAAGGGCAGGAACAGGATAGGGATGTTGGACGGGATGAAGGGAGGAAAGAAGTACACAGAGATGAAGAGGGACCTGAAGTAGATTAGGTTGCTGGATTGGGTTTTGTTTGGAGTTACAAAATGTTTATTTGATAGTTGTGTCCATCCAAAAACCTACCTTAACTGGTAGATTACCTAATAATAATATACATACACATATATATATATATATATATATATATATATATATATATATATATACCTACCTAGCACAAAGAGGCCTTAGTCCCCTTCGAAGTACTCCTCTTGGGACCTCACGCATTTATCTCAGTATCTCCTCCACTTTTCAAAACAATCAGCAAAGTCCTTTTCCGGAATGATCATCAGCTGCCTCATCGCATTCCCTCTGATCTCGTTAATGGCAAGAATTTCATGCTGTAGTTGCAGGGGGCTAGCTCCAAGCCACAAATGATGACCAAGGTTTTCTAAGAAAGATCATAAATGGAGATAAGTCATAGGTTTACAGCTATGACCCTGAAAGAAAAAACCAGTCTTCCCAATAATTTTTTATTTTGGAATAATATGAATTGTTTAAGCAATGTGGTGAATGGAGTCACTAGTCGTAGTTACATCATGTAAAAAAGTGTTATTGATGTTTCCTAATTTGTTTTCTCACGAGCATGATTATTTTTTAATTAATTAGTTCTTCTCTTTATAGGTTCCTTATTTCACCCATTATGTCATAACAATTGTCAATAATTGCCTTCAATTCATGGAGCTTGCTCAGCATACTAAGCAACGCTATTGGAAAACTGGGCATCATGACAACACTGCTTCCCAAAAATTTGAGGCACTCCTGGGAACATTTCAGGTAATAAATTATTTTCAGTGGTTATCCTTAATTTCTCTCCCCATGGGCCAAAACCTTGATGTGTTGGAAGTGCCTGGGTGTCCTGATGACCCCTAGAGCGATGCCAGCAAAAACAATGATAATTGTTCCAGCTAGAATCAATACCAGGTCAAAGGTTTGGAGCCAGTCAAAAAGTAGCATATGCAGCCAGCATTTATCCCTCAGTGAGGTGGCTGAAATGGGCAATCACCTCATTAAATAACCCCGAGAAATGTGATTGGACACAATTATGAATATGAGTCCTAGCAAATACGGAACCTGGTCCTCTGGGCTGTGTGTTGCGTGCAACATTGGGAGAATCAATGGTTCCATGACCATTGTCACACGAAATCCTTGCAAAGCAGAATCGACAGCAGCAGTGCAGAAGAGGACTTAACTAGTTAGAATGGAGACTTTGAATGTTAGGATGATGCTGAAGACAGGGAAATTGGAATATTAAAATCTGGAGATAAAAGGACAGTGGGGATTACTGGAGCAATAGTTATTGAGCAATGCACAGCCAAAGGGAGGTGGGATAGCAGTGGTATTAAACAAAGAAGTAAAAAGAAGCATAGCATGTGTGCAGCTGTTTAGTGATAGAATATTATTGGTAAAAGTAAAAGCAGATGCAGCGAATGAAGTTTAGTGATAGAACATTATTAATAAAGGTAAAAGTAGAAAAGAAAAAGGTAGGAGGGGATTTGTTTCTTATCCAGGTCGACATGCCAACAAGTAACCCTAGGAAGGAAAAAATAGGATATATATTCAATTAGAGGAAACAATTGTGAGTTTCCCCGGTAGAAAATATTTGATAGTTAGGAAGATTGTGGTGACTGAAAGAAGAGATGGAGTGTGTTAGAGTGCTATGGTTAGGGAACAAGGGATGATCATGAGAAAGGAATAGAGTTCTGCTGAATAAGTGGTCTAATAATTAGTAACATTTAAATTCCAAGAAACTGCTTGAGATGCCACAACAGTAACCATTAACGTAGTCATCTGCTATTATACATTTCAATGCAACAATTTCAGAGTGTAAAAATCATTCACCTTGATCAGAATTTTTACACTCTGAAATTGTTGCACAGTAACATTTAGGTTAAAAGTCCAAAAAGGCTTCCGTATTCATGGAAAATATTTGGAGATTCAGAGATATGTTTACATCATGGTTAGGCACAAATTTAGGAACAGCATGATTAATTTGTGGTTTCCCAGAAGTGGGTGCAGATTCAGATCGTAATTTAGTACTAATTAAGAGCAACATCAGTTCAAGAGAATAAATCATGGAAAACAGATGAGGAAATGAAAGTTGTTAGCATTTATAGAAATGAAAAGACAGGAATACCAGGTGACAGTAGAAAAAAGATTTGAGTAAGGACAGGGAAATGGATAAGGAAGAAACTTGGGAGCATTAAAATGAATAATGAGGGCAGCAAGTGAGTCTAATTAAACAGTTAATAGGAGAAGGATAAGGAAACCATGGATTACAGATGAGATGGTTGGGGAGATAGATGAAAAGGGGAAAGAAGTGAGGTGGAAGATGGAGGTTGAAGAGATAGGAGGGTAAAAGCAGGCATTTGTGCACTTCACGGGAAGGTGAAAGCACTGTCAGGAAGTAAGAAGGGATAATGCATACCCACTAACAAAGATATGCCAGGAAAATAATTAATTGAACCAGGAAAAATTCAAGATAGAGGAAGAGGAAGGAATGCAAAGATAATATATATGGTAAATATATTATGCCAGCCAGCAAGTTTAAATATAGAAACAGAATATGATATGAATGGGGATAGTGTAGGTCCAGGTATACTTGACATTCCCATGGAAATACATAACGGTTTAAGAAAATGCAGGAGATAGAGAGCTTTTATGGGCTACTTAGAAGCATGTATGAGAAAGGAATTTTTCCTGAAGATTTTGTTTGATAAGGTTTACTTCCCATCCAAAAAAAAAGAAAGGCAGGCATATATAAAGGCCATAATAAAACAATAAGTTTAAACATGATGTCAAAGCAGTAATGAAGCCACTTATAGAAAGGAACATTAGAATGATTACAATAAGAATGTGTCTTTATGTTATGTATATTTTGAGACGGTGTTCGATAGAATGATTTGGGTAATGTTTGTGAGTGTATTAGAGAAGATAGGATTAACAATGGGGGTGTAGAATGATGATGTTCAGAAGAGATTGATGAAAATTTGTGCCTGGATGGTAGTTTTGTTTGATGCTGAAATGTGATAGATGTTGATAGGAGGGTTTTGACATGTGGGATTGCAGAAGGACAAAAGGTACAGTGGAGAGAAAGAAATACATGTAAAGAAATACTAGGCATGGTGATGGAGGAGAGAGGGAGAAATTCTCTCAAGGAGGTAGGAAAGGGGGATCCCGAGCATTATGATTGAGACTGGGACGTTGAAAACTGTGATAGAGTGAAGAATGTTAGGCAGGTGACGTAGGATAGATAGGTTAGCTGGAATGAAGGGGGAAGGAAGTGTGCAGAATTGAAGGGTCTATTGTTGTTTGGTGTTAGGTTGTATATGGTAGGGATAGGCAAAGCAGTGTATTTTTATTCAGTCTGTGTAAATCCAAACTCGCATTAAACAGTAGACTTACTATACTAATCCCAAACATGCATAGCCATAGTTCTGACTTTGATTTTTGAAGGTTAACAGTGGGGGAGTTTGCATTTGAAATCCTTGTGAAGGCTTTCATTCAATCATTGTTGTCTCTATCAATACCCTCTCTCCTGCAGAATCTGAGGGATGAGGTGGTTCACTTTTTGCTGGAGGAAGCATTTCTGGACCTGGAACCTCACTTTCAGAACCTCATCACCCAGAAGTGGATGACAAGCAGCCACCCTGTGGATACTATCTGTGTCACTCTGGAGGACTACTTCCAAGATTATGTTCACTTGCGAGCCCGTAACTTTGACCATGTTATCTCAGAAGCACAGAACTTGGTGGCCAAGAAATACATAACTGCCATGCTACAGAAAAAAGTTACATTTAAAAGCTATGAAGACAGGAGAGATGCAGGTTTAAAAATCATTAAAGAAGCTGATCAGATTAAAGGGCTGTTCATTCGTGTGGCTCCGAAGGCAGCAAATTTCGACTCTCCTTTTGATATAATTAGGAACCTTGCAGAAGTGCTGAAGAGTGAAGATCCTGAAATTCTCTCTCTAGACCTCCATGGTATTGCTGACAAATATCCAGATGTGACCCCTGAACAGCTCACACAATTACTGAGTCTCAGGGGTGACATCTCACGGTCTGATGCTCGGGAAAAGGTATCATTCATTTTTAATGCTAATAAAAATAAGCAGAGGGAGATAAGAACTATATTTTCTCTAATTTAATTAAAATCACTTGAATCTGTTCATTATTATTTTCATTATTGAAATGCATATTTAGTAATATTTAATCGTACTTCCTTGTTCTTTTAAGGAGGTTCTCTTTGTTTTTGTTTTCATTTATGTAAATTGGTTGGTACGCAGTGTTACTGTGGGTCATAACAATGATAAATTCACTATTCCATGCAGAATTGTCATCAATGTGATTACAATGCAACCATGAATTTTTGCAATGTAGCGCCCATTAGCCGGTGACTCTGTTAAAAGTTGCTATTACAGCACTTCCCGCAGTTTCTTCCAATTAATCACTGTGATTGTTACAATTTTATAGTCTACCATTAAAGATAGGTTGGATGGGTGAACACAAACTGTATTTGATCAACTTTTGTTTGTATATATGGAACAAATTAGTTTTTAGTCATTCAAATGTGGAGAATTTAATAAGTTGTTATTATTATTATAATTGGTATTGCACCACCTAAAATAGGTTTTGATTGCCTGTGGAACATTACAATGGTAGATTTTCTTGCTTCCAACAAAAAATAGCCTTTTATCCATCAAACCAACCTGCAAGTCCCTCTTTAACTCCACATCCTTCCTCCCTCCATTCTGACATCCCCATCCTATTTCTGCCTCTTCCTCCTTGGATTGATGTGCTCCCCTCTATTACTGTCCTTAACATGCTATTACCAATCGAAATACTCTGTATCTATCTTTCCTGTCACTTTTGATTTCTCCACATGTATTATTTTAATAGAAAGTCTATATGTTTATATATTTAGTTTATTTATTTTTTAATTTTTAGCATGATAAAGGAATAAGAAATCAACAGCTTCATATAAGGTTGATAATTGATGTATTTATAGCTCAGCTCTGTGTTAAAGTCTGTGTTTAATATATATATCATAGCCTTTCCCTTCAAACACTTCTACTATTAAAAAAAACCATAAACACAGTAATCAACCCGAAGGTCGGTTTTTTTAGTTTTTTAGTTTTTAGTTTTTACTTCTACTATTAACCCAGCACTTTACCCGATTATGTCCAGCCTCAGAAAATGAACCCAAACCACTCCTATCCAACAATCCAATAGAAATCTTTATTAATCTCCTTCTGACAAAGATTTCCGATAAAAAATTCATAGATTCCCTAAAGCAACCAGATAACCTTTCCCTCTCAGATCCTTAGCATCAAACAAAAATATAATATTCACGACAGTGGACGAAGGGTCATCCACTGTCATGCTAAACGTAAAGGCTACAACTTTGAGTCATTACACCAATTAAAAGACCCTGTCCCAAGATGCTTAACCTTCATATCAAAAGGATATCCCCTCTTTTCTATTCAATGTTGGTCCCAAAGAAGGTCTCTCACCCAAAGATATATCCATTCTTTCTTCACCAAATCCTAAGACCCTCCATTTCTATTTGCTACCCAAAATTCACAAAACCAATGACCCTGGATGCCCCATTGTCTCCAGCATCAACTCACCCACTGAACAAATCTCAGCATTTATGGACCACCGCCTTCAATCCATAGTCACTGCTCTCCCTTCTTACATCAAAGATTGGTACCACTTTCTGGAATGTTTACACTCAATCTCAATTCCTCACGACATGACCATTCTCATGGTCACAATAGACATAACATCTCTCTATACCTCAATCACCCATAAAATACCCTGGAGCATCAGCCTGGCAAGTCGAAAGATCCGGTGTTCAAGTCCCGGTCAAGGAAATATTTGTACTTGTGATCTGCTCGATTCCACCTTCCCCACCTCTATTGTGTTTGTCTGTTATAAGTGTCCCTATTCCTTTTCCTAATATTTATTTTTCCATGTGAATGAATATGTGTGTGTGTGTGTGTACACACACACACACACACACACACATATATATATACATATACATAATGTAAATTCACTAACTAGTCGATACAAACACAGAAATCATTTTGGTTTGGTTCATCATTGGTTGCACACAGTGCAACCACCTTTCCTCTTGAGAAAGGTGGTTGCACCACCGAAAATTCGAGAACCAGTGAGTCCCTCTTTTATATGTTTTAGTTTCTGTGTTTGTGTCGACTAGTTAGTGAATTTACATTATTGTGCACGTTCGTGGGTTTTTCAAGAAAGTGACTTTATACATATACATATATATACATATCGATGATGCGGAAGCACTCACGAGAGCAATATAACTTTTGGACGGCACAATAGAACACAATAAAACAGATAACAGGTAAAAGAACACTCGCATTGTAGATTATTTGAGCTTTTGGCCTACTCCGAGGCCTTCTTCAGGTCAGACTAAGAGGTCTTGAGGGGAGAGTGTCTGGGGAGGCAAGGGGGGCTGAAGGTTCAGAGACTGCTGGGAAGGGAATTAAAGATGGCAGTTAAGGGTGGGAATTTTAAATGATCGGAAATATAGGATGTATACGGATTCGCGAGTTCTCATCTCTATATTGGTGGCTGAATCGGGAAGGGATTCTAGAATTGTTAGGAAAAAGCATTCGTCGAATGATGGGAAATGGTCGTGTGAAATTGCGGGTAAAAAGTTAAATTTATATATACACACACACACACATATATATATATATATATATATATATATATATATATATATATATATATATGTGTGTGTGTGTGTGTGTGTGTGTGTGTGTGTGTGTGTGTGTGTGTATAATCTTGAAAATGATGATATATATATATATGTGTGTGTGTGTGTATAATGTTGAAAATGACACTCTCCGGCGACGCACAAACACACAAACACTAAGATAATAGATATTACACACACAGAAACATAAAAGAAGGACACTTACAGTAGATATTTACGTTTCGACGGCACGGCCGTCGAAACGTAAATATCTACTGTAAGTGTCCTTTTATGTTTCTGTGTGTGTAATATCTATTATCTTAGTGTTTGTTTGTTTATATATATATATATATATATATATATATATATATATATATATATATATGTATATATATAAATGAATATATATATATACATATTCGACGGCCATGCCGTCGAAACATAAATATCCAATGTAAGTGTCCTTCTTTTATGTTTCTATGTGTGTGGTGTTTGTTGTCTTAGTGTTTGTGTGTTTATTTATATATATATATATATATATATATATAAAACCATAAACACAGTAATCAACCCAAAGGTCGGTTTAGTAGGTGATGGTAGAGCTCACCCATGTACCAAGCCCGACGGCGTGTGAATATTCACACATCAGGGTAGGGGGGCCAGTTCCTTTCCCTGTGCCGGTTATGGTTTCCCAGGAAGATCTGGTACCCGAAAAATCAACTAGCTTGGGTGGAGCTGCAGGTGCCCAGAGTGCCTTGCCCGGGAATCGAACCCGGGACCCTCCGGTCAGTAGTCCAACGCTCTACCCCCTAGACCACCGCGACCCGCATATATATATATATATATATATATATATATATATATACACATATATATATATACACCATGCAACTGCCCACGCTCTAAATGCTGCCATCTCCTAAGACCTTCCACATCCCTTATTACCAACTCCCAACCCATAGCCACCTGCACCTCTAAAAACATATATATCGCCTCTCCTGTAACTTCTGCCCTGCCTTTTACGTGGGTGAATGCACGACCACCCTTTCCCTCCGAATGAATAACCACCGCTATTCCACCAAATCTCCCACCTTCCTTAATTATCCCATCCCTACTCACACTGCTTCCCACAACCAGTCTTTTGATGACTGCTTCTCCGTTTCAGTGATTGAAACCCTTCCCAATTCCGCTAGTAGCATAGAGGTGAGAACCCGCAAGATGGCACATATCTGGGTGCTCCAGTCCTTTAAACCCCCCGGGCTGAACCAAGCCCACTGATTTTATCCAATGCTGCCTACATTTCCCCTCCCCCACCTTGTCCGCTTACTATTGGCCCCTTATCTCTCCTCCTCCTTATATATATGAAAATATATGTGTGTGTGTGTGTATATATATATATATATATATATATATATATATATATATATATATATATATATATATATATATATATATATATATATATATATATGTGTGTGTGTGTGTGTGTGTGTGTGTGTAAGGATTTTATCCAATGCTGCCTAGAACCGCTTCACTCTTCTGAGCGAATCGGTCACCAAGTCCCACGCTAAGGCCCGGCCACTTCATGACCAGGTCCTTCCAGCTCTTCTCCTACCGTGGCAACTCCACCGCCCCCTCCCATTTCCCCCTCCTTATATATATGAAAATATATGTGTATATGTGTGTGTGTGTGTATATATATATATATATATATATATATATATATATGTGTGTGTGTGTATATATATATGTATATATGTGTGTGTGTGTGTGTGTAAGGATTTTATCCAATGCTGCCTAGAACCGCTTCACTCTTCTGAGCGAATCGGTCACCAAGTCCCACGCTAAGGCCCGGCCACTTCACGACTGGGTCCTTCCAGCTCTTCTCCTACCGTGGCAACTCTACCGCCCCCTCCCATTTCCCCCTCCCCCACCTTGTCCACTTCCTATGGGCCCCTTACCTCTCCTCCCGTCTCCCTTCTCCTGCACATGTCCTCTCCGCTCTTCCCTGACAACGGCATTCTGATGACGATGGCCGTGCCGTCGAAACGTAAATATCTACTGTAAGTGTCCTTCTTTTATGTTTCTGTGTGTGTAATATTTATTATCTTAGTGTTTGCGTGTTTGTGCGTCGCCGAAGAGCGTCATTTTCAAGATTATATATATATATATATATATATATATATATGTATGTATATATATGTGTAAATATTTCTCTAGGTATATACATATATTCACATAGAAAAAGTGTTGGTTTGGTGCTTTAGCATTAGAAAAATTGTTTTTTTCTTAAGCGATAAGATTCATTGCTCTACTGCCAAGTTTTATAAGCAAAGTATTTACTTGTTAGTTGTAATATGTGTACATTTACTTTCTATAAATTGTAGGCATGTATATTCCACTACTCAGGACATGCTAGAACTATAAGAGGAACTCATTTTTACAACTGTTGCCTCATTTGAAGGGATATTCAAGACAGACTTAGCAAAAATATTTCATCAATTTTAATAATTTGAATTCATACTTGTATTTAGTCTAGACACCAGTTGGTATTTTGTGTCAGATAACATGCTTATTGGTGGGCAGGATAGACAGACAACAGTGATTCAGGATTATATCTGACTTAAGTACACCAGCTGAGACAATGCAAACAAAATTTAGCATCAGAAATTAAGGAGTTTAAATATAATGTAATAGTAAACTAGGTTATGTATTTGGTGTACTGGGAAATGCTGGAAAAATTAAAATCTCCAGTTCATTTATCATATATATCAGAAATGGAGAATGCAGAATATGAATTTAAATGAAAATATGGTCAATAGAAGAATTCCTTTGAACTCTCAAGAAACTGTAACAGTAACTTTAACGGAGTCACCCGCTATGTGTGCATTATAATGCAACCATTTCAGAGAGTAAAAATCATTCGCCTTGACCGGGATCCGGGTTCAAATCCCGGTCAAGGCGAATGATTTTTACTCTCTGAAATGGTTTCCTTTGAACTCGTTTAACTCGTTGAACAGAAATTTCATTTCTGTGTATCCTTTTATAGAAATCAATCAGAGTTTTCAAACTGAAGGCCAGTTTCATAAACGAGGGTAGAGCTCACCCAGTACTAAGCCCAACGCCATGTGAAATTCATACTTCAGCATAGGGGGGCCAGTTCCTTACCCTGTGCCACCTATGGTTTTCTCTGGAAGATCAGTTATCATAAAAATCACACCGCTTGTGTGAATCTGATGGTGTGTAGACGCGTGCCTGGGAATCGAACCCAGGCCAACCAGTCAGAAAGTCCGATGACTACCACATCCCTTATACATCCAAACTTATGTATTTCTCAAAATTTCTATTTTTTTCATATCTCATATTTGTCATTACTGGTTTTTTTTATTATTTTTACATTTTGCTAAATGCATATGATTTGATCATTACTGTCATATTTGACCTTATGGTATCCATTTTGGCCAAATAAAGACGTTTATCTATTTAGCTATCCATCATCATCAGTATTTCAATCTTAAGATTGGTTTACTGCAGCCCTCCATTGTTCACCATTGATAATTCCCTCGCACCATAATAGATTCCTTGTTTACATTCCTCCTTAATTTGTCCTATGTGCTTGTCTCTTGAGCTTCCTCATGGAATCTTCCCTTTAATTTTCTCATCTATAACATTTCTAACTTATCCAGTGTTCCTCAAAGTGTGTCCAATCCTTTTATGTCTTTTTCACCACTGAGTTCTTCACATAGTCCTTTTTTCTTCCTCTTATGCTCTTTTATACACTTCGTCATTCCTCACTTTATCTATTTAATCTTCAGCATTCACTTCCATTACTACATTGCAAAGGCTCTGTTCTTTCTGGGTCCACTTTTCCAATGTTCGTTCAATGTCTCTGATCTGTCGAGTGCCATGCCATGTCAATTTTTTGACAAATTGCTTCCTTGTTTGCAACCTCAGGTTATTTGAACATAAGTAATTGCATCTTCTTCGTGCATGCCTTCTGAACTGGAGCTGTTCTTCTTTTTGTGCCGGTCGTACTTCTCCCATCCCAAATTAGTGTTGCTCAGGCAGATAAAGAATTTCGCTTGCTCTCTGGCTCACGTGCACAACATCGCACCACATCCTCATGCAAACATTGCTACTGAAGACATTCTTTGTTAATGCATGCAATGAATTTTTCCATTGGCATCTGTTATGCAGATTACAAGTATGGGGGTTCCTCTGGTGTCAAATGTATACTTTCTCTACAGAAGAAAGCTGTCTGAATATAATGCACATTCTAGAGATCACTGCAAACCGATAGACATAGCTAATTTTATTATAAGAGTTTACAGAATGTATATTTATGTTTTGAAAGATATGATACAGAAGATAATGTTTATAGTATCTTGACAAAATTAAATGTACATAATTACAAAACAAGAAACAGGCATGAGCTAAATACATCATACTGTCAATTGGCTATTATTATTTGGTACTTGACCCACGTTATTAGTAGCTTCTGCAGGTGCGCCAACATTTCAACATTAAGCAAACCTGTTTTATTGGCAATCACCCAAGACTTTTTACTCTTTCAATGAATTTATTGAACCCTACACTATTGACTTTGTCTTCAAAGAAAATATATGCAAATATGAAAACCGTTACTCTTATGCTTTTTTAATAACAATAGAATACAAAAATATAAATGAAAAGAAAACATGACCAAAAGCTTAAACTTTCTTAAATGTGAGTGTCCTTTTACATGTTTTCTATTTATATTTTTGTATTCTATTGTGCTATCCAAATGTTATATTGCTCTCGTGAGGACTTCTATATCATCGAGATGTACAAGATTATATATGATAAATAATAATTATTTATACATAATGTAATAATAAATAATAATTATGATCCTTTGCTTTTCTGATAATGTCGATAATAATTGTCTCAATCAATTAATAAGCTAGATAGATCACTGTAGATGTCATCAAGCCAAGAAAATTACAAAAAATATCCTAAAATGCTCAGGGCATCATATAATACTAGAAAAGCCTGATTTAGAAAAAAATGGGTTTGAAAAGGCTTACAGATGCAGGGAATGTATCCCATCCAGAAGGAGGAATTCATGTCCGGTGATAGGAAATTTGATAAATAATTGGTTAATTCATGTTATTTGGGAGGCAATGCACATTTCACATTATGAACACTTGACCCAGAGCTGGAAACCTGAGAGAACGGTTAGATAGTATTAAAGAGAGTGTTAATGATAGTATTCAATAATTATTCAGCCATAGTCCACTAGCGAGTTAAGCTACCCAGACATCCTCTTACAATCCCAAAATTTGAGAGGCTTTAAAGTAACAAGATAAAGCACTAGGCTGGACATCAAGGATTTCGGTTCTGAATACTGGTCAATGCAAATAATTTTAATGCTTTGACATTGTTGCATCATATTAATTGTTGCATTGTAAGTATTCTGTTTTGAACATGCTGAGTTTTAAAACTGGGGAGAAGTTGAGTTTGATACAAACATAGTCATTGAGACCCACCAGGTTGCACAGAAATTGAGAATCATGAAGGACTTGCTCAAAAGCATTGTGAGTCTTTGGCAAGCTAATGGATGTTGACATACTGTAGGTAGATGTTTTAGGTGCTAATTATAGAATCAGGCTGCTTAGGAGGAACAAATTTAGTCCCTCGATGGAGAACTAAATTTTAGTCATACTTGATGTACTATGAAATAACTCTTTCAACTTAATATAACATGCATTGAACAAACAATCCATTAGCAAGTAGACTTCAATTACGAGACAAAATTCTAAGCCTCATAGGTACTTAATGAAAAGAAATGCAGAATAACATGGAGTAAAATGAATTGTGGTTCATATCTAGTTTTGCTAATTCATCTAGTAAAAGTAAGAGACAATTGGGAGTTAAAGTAATAATTCGTTTGAGGCTCAAAACTTAGCTGGGATGATGTTTTCCACAGTATATGTGACAAAATATCTTACAATGTTTTTTTCATAGCCATCTATTATATTGATTGAAGCTATGGAATGTTTTGTTTGGTCTTGAATCTATCCTAATGTACTAAAGAAAGCTGTCAGAATTATCTGTAATGCAACCTCTAGAGTTCACTGCAAACCACAGAATGTTGCTTATTGTATTATGACTGTGTATAGCCTATATTTTTGTGTAATCTTATGCTATGTAAAACAAAATGGAAATAATCTCTTGACAAGGTTCAATGTATATTATTATGAAACAAAAAGCAGATACAGGCTAAAAACATATTCTCACTTGGTTAAGACTTGCAAAACTGTGAAATGCATGGGCATCAAATTATATAATAAACTGACTGTAAGCAATAAAATTTTGCATATAGCACCAGCATTGCAATGTTCATTATAATCTATTATTGGCTATCAGCAAAACCTTTTAATTCAGTCAATGAATTTTTTAAGACATACTAATGAATTACTTTTCATGTTAAATGAATATAAATGTTGTACTACATATTATTTTAAAAATATTTTTGATAATGCTATTGTGATATGTAACCATCTAATGAGAAATAAAGATTATGATCCAAGTGAATTTGCAACGATTATCTACAATGAAGATGGACACCCAGAATTTAATTATGGGATAAACTTATTGGCAACCTTTGCCAAACATACACATAAATTCCCTTCAGTGTCACAAAGTTGAACTGTATTAGTTTGTATGATTGTCTTATATCCAAAGCACCTGATAGGACTCTCCTGAAGGGTTTGTTTTGGTTGGTTACAGGGGAATTAAGATTATCATCAGACTATTAGAGACCTTGGGAACAAAAATGAATGAATGAGTTAATGCCCTCTTTGAATAACATTATAATGATTTCTAATTAGTAGTGGTCGTAAAATTAAAATAGTGTGTGTGCAAATGTTTTTCTATGTTGGCCACTTTTGGTGAAATAGGGATGTTACTACAAATCAAACAATTTATTGACACGGTGAAAATACTTCTGAGATGCATGCGCTCTGATTTTTCTCTGACTGAAGCTGCAGTCATAAGAGAATTGTTTGCAAAAATTTCAACTCAAGTGGTAAAAGATGCAAAAAAATTGTTAAATTGATGCTCAAGTATTTTTTTGTAACTTTATTTAGCTTCTCAGTTAAAGTAGACTCATCTGTGCACTGCATATTATTTATTAAACCAAATTGGCATATACGCTCACAGAAAATGGAAAACATGATTAAAGCTTCCTCAAATGGTCAATCAAATGTACACAATTCATAAAACAGAAAACAAGTTATTTTATTAATTTTTTGGTGGACACCCATTGTAACTGAGTAGGTCAGTGTCTTTAAAGATTACTTTCAATATGGGAGGGAAGTGAATAATGCATCAAATGGGTTTGAATGTGTGTTGTTGACTTAAGACAAATTCATTGCATTAATTAACCTCTTGACAAATTAGTGAAGACATTTTCTGTTTGGTATTTTATGGGACTAGATTTGTCATTAGTTTTCATTAATATAGATAAATTTATTTTAATTGAAATTTTATGCACATCTTTTTAAGTTTTCTGTATTCTTACTTATTCCTCATTGCTTGGAATCATAATATACATACTAATTATCTTTTCATCACTACACACTGAAGTGCAGTAGAGTAATTAGAAAATGGCCAAGAGAAATTGAGTTTGGTGTGACTCGTTAACAGCAATCTGCTTGCAACAAGTTATACCAAGATGAGATGGAATGCCCCTTTGGGTGATTGATACTTCCACGGCTGCCGTAGGAGAACTGCATAGCGAAAACTCCCAGGTACATGCAGTTGTTAGGTTATGTCCTGCTTGCAAGCAGACTAGCCTAGCGTGTTTATCTGTTAGGTTTTATTTTATGGCCCCTCGCACCATAAACACAGTAATCAACCCAAAGGTCGGTTTAGGAGGTCATGGTAGAGTTTAACCAGTACTACGGCGTGTGAATATTCACACATCAGGATAGGGGGACCAGACCCTTTCCACGTGACGGTTATGGTTTCCCAGGAAGATCTGGTTCCCGAAAAAGTACACAGCTTGGGTGGAGTTGAGGGTGCCCAGAGAGGCTTGCCCTGGAATTAAACTCCAGTCACTAGTCCAACACTCTAACCCTTGACTACGGTGACCCACTTTACGTGGGTGGTCCCATAAGTACCGGGCCTAACCTAGAGATGGCCGTAGTTGCTTGAAAATTCACTGTATTAGAAAGAACACAATTTATGAAGCATATGTTTTAAGTTTGAAGATGCCATATTGTTTAGTATTTGTTTGGCAGCCATCAATAGTGAATGTTTTCAGTGAATTTGTGAAAATGGAGAAAATTGGTCATTGTTGTGTAATACAATACTTTTATGTGAAAGGCCTCAGCCTAAACAATATTAAAGCTGAACTGGATTCTACTCTGGGTGAGTCTGCTCCTTTGTTTACAACAGCAAAATATTGGGTAACAGAGTTTAAACGAGGCCGTACGAGCTGTCAAGACAAGCATCGCATTGGTCGACTAAAGAAGGTGATGACCCCAGAAACGGTGAAGAAAATTCACAAAGTGATACTGGATGATCATCGACTGAAAGTGTACGTGTTAGTAGACATAGTACGCATTTCAAACAGCGTGGTACATCGCATATTAACTAAAAATTTGGACAAGAGAAAGCTGTGTGCGAGATGGGTGCCATGTTAGCTCACACTGAAACAAAATCAGTGCCATGAAGATGTTTCAATTGTGTGTTTAGCAAAGTTTCACAGCAACAAAGCAGAATTTTTGCACCGTTTCATAACCATGGATGAAACATGGGTCCATTACTTCACACCCAAGACAAAAAAAAACAATGGATTCAAAAGGGAGAACCGGCTCCAAAGAAGGCAAAGACCATTTCATCCGCAGGCAAGGTCATAGCGTTGGTTTTTTTTGGGATGCACGTGGGATAATTTTCATTGACTATCTTGAAAAAGGAAAAACTATCAATGGGGAGTATTATGCGAACTTATTGCAATGTTTGAGCGAAAGAAAATCAAGCAAAAGAAGCCTAATTTGGCTAAGAAGAAAGTGTTGTTTCATCAAGACAATGCACCAGCTCACAAATCCGTTATTGCAATGGCCAAAATTCATGAATTCAAGTTTGAATTGCTACCTCATGCACCCTACTCACCAGATTTAGCCCCCCTCGGATTATTTTCTGCTTGCAAACTTGAAATAATGTCTTGGTGTTCAAAGATTTTCAACGGTAAAGAAGTGATGTCGGCAGTTAATGGCTATTTTGAGGAGCAAGATAGTTCTTATTATAAAAAGGGTATTGAACTTATTGAACATCACTGGGAAAGGGGTATGGAGCTGAAAGGAGATTATGCTGAAAAATAAATACATTTTTTCCCAAAATTTTTGTGTTTTTTTTGTTGGGTTGGGCACTCTTGGAACCACCCTCGTAGTGACAAGTATGTTAAAAAATGCCAATAGACAATGTAATATCAAGTTAAGATCAAATGTGTTTCATCTGTGTCTGATCTAGGACTGTCTGACTATTATAATTTTGCAACTGGCTACATTAGCTCGAAATAGTCTGGATCCACCAGACAGGTTAATTTCCAAAAAGGTGTATTCTATGGGCATTATTGAGAGTTTTATTAATTCATTGAAAAGGGAGACTTGGGCAGAAGTCTACTAGGCGAACTTTTTTGAATCTAGCTTCAATTATTTTTACTTAAAATTCTGTAATTTATTTGCATGTGCTATTCCAATTATCAGAGCGAAAGAAAAGTATTTTATGGACAGGAGAAAGTCTTGGCTGTTTGATGACATCATTGCATTCTCAAGAATAATCAAAGAGAGAGCTAGATTATGGAAATTATGAAATACTCCAGATGTGTGGTCAGATATTCCTAAGATGGAGACAGTCGAGTCTCCTTTTTAGGTAAAAAAAGAGATCATAAATGATCACGCGCTACTCATAGTCAATAGTAAAACTAACAAAGCATGGAATAATGCCATTCCTGAAGTCTATGATAGTTCTTTTAAAATTATTGCTGATTGTCAATAGAATGATTAAATCTTTTTTAAGTTTTACGTAAATCCATGGAGATATTCCAAGGCAAACAAAGTCAACTGTTCATCACAATAGAATCTCAAAAACATTGTATTTATACCCCTGTGGTCATATAGAGATGTTAGCTAGCCATAGCATCAGAAAATTTCTATAAAAACATATCTAGGGATAAATGGAACACCTGGACAATTATTTGAATGCAAGGATTATATATGTAATTGAACATCTAATTGATCTAATAAATGAATATTTGAGATGTGGAATTTTGACTGACCAATTAAAAATTCCACACTTCAAATATTCATTTATTAAATAAATTAGATGTTCAATTATGTTTTCTAATCCTTGCATTAAAATTTAAGTTGTAAGCCCTTTTATCTCAATTTTAAAACTATTTGTGTTAATTTTTTATTCCAGATTAGTAGGGTTTCTAATAAATTCAACATTATTTCTGATTCACATTCTGGTTATCAAAAAGGCAGATCTATGAAGTCAGTGCTTATGAATGCTCTCAATTCCATGACCTCTTTCTTGGATAAGTAGAGTTTAGTTCTTGCTTTGTTCCAAGATTTCACTGTTTTCTTTGACTTTGTTCACCATCCCCTCCTTTTGAGTAAAGCTGCTGGAGTGCCTGTCAGAGCTTTGCAATAGCTAACTTCTTGTTTATTTGGACAGTCACAAATAGTGCAGAGTTCTGCAAGGCTCAATATTGGGACCTATTTAATTTGTTTTTCATTAATGACCTACTATTGATAAATAAAAGTGCCCAAAGCATCAATTTTATAATATTTGCCAAAGATTTTAACCATATAATATGATAAAAGTAGTCCAAGGTTTCTGGTTAAAATGCAACGAGTTTCAGACAATGTTTGGAACATGTGTTAAGACTACAGCTTAAATTAAATGGCCAAAGGGAGCAGGTCCTTGAATTAAATTGGGCAATATTGCAATACGATATCAAGTTGAATCTCAACAATGAACGTACTATTTTTGCATCCAGTACTAAGTTTTATGGTTTACACGTTCAACAGACCTGTGTATGGAATTGATTGATTTTGATAATCTAATGTTCTAAACTGCACACTATTAAGTTCCTTCATAACACAGTGTCTCTAGATGTGTTAAAACTCATGCCTTATTCTAATTGTTTTACAGGGCATCATATGGAATAGATTGCTGAGGATCATCTGTACACATGTTGCAAAAAATTTTCATAATTCAATAAAAGTCATTGGATGCATACTTGGTACTTCTTATAGGACACAGTGTTGGTCTGTATGACAAATAATAATGTTCTTAGCATTCCATCTATGTATAAATTTTCATGTCTAACTTCATCAAAAATGATACCCATCTCTTTCATACTAATGTAGATATTCATTCATATTCTAAAAGAAATCATCACCACATCCACACAAGTTACCATAAACCAGCAACTTCATATAAAAGCCCAATGGGAATGGAAGTCAGAATTTATAACACATTGCCACACATTAAAATAAGTAGTAAATTTTTGAATGACTGGCAGTTGTACTGCATTTTGTTTCCATTACATACTTTACTTTCTTGATGTATTTATTATTTTTACCTATCGAACAAAAAATGGGAATGTATCAAAAAAGTGATATTGAAAGCTGCAAAAGACACTATAGGAACCGTTAACGGGAAAAGGATAAGGAAACCATGGATCACAGATGAGATGATTGCAAAGATGGATGAGAGAAGAAGATGGAAGAATGTAAACACAGAGTTAGGTAAAATGAAGTACAAAGAGTTAAACAATAAATTGAGATGGGCCACAAATAAAACAAAAGAAGAATGGTGGAAAATGCAATGCGAGGATATGGAAAGTTTACAGAGTAAGGGTAAAATTGGTGCGCTATACAGCAAGGTTAAGTTATTGTTGGGAAGTAAGAAGGCAAGACCTGTGCTAACAGTTAAAGATAAGTGGGGTAAGATAATAGTTGAACCAGAAAAAATCCAAGAGAGATGGAAGGAATATATAGAAACAGTGTATGGTAGAGAACTTGGACCAACAAGGTTAGACATAGAAAAGGAACATGACATAGAAGAAGATAGCTTAGGCCCAGGCATACTCAACAGTGAAATAGAAATGGCACTTAGGGAGATGAAAGCAAATAAGGCCGTGGGGGTAGACGACATTCCTGTGGAACTATTGAAATGTTTAGGAAAATGTGGGAAGAAGACTATATGGACTGATTTGTAGTATCTACGGGGTTTGTCCGGAAAGTAATAGGACTGATTTTTTTCCGCCACAACTGTACTTTGGAGCGCTTGCGTGCCAACTGGATTCGGTAGAGGGAGTCCCTAGCTAATGAATGAGGGGTTGGTCAGTTGCTTCCGAGCATCCCGAGAGTCAGGACAGGCTTTTTTGCACGACATACTTTTGTGAGTGGTGCAAGCAGAAAATGCAGCGTTTGTTAGAGCAGAGGTTGGCGATTAAATTCTGTGTGAAACTCGGTAAATCTGCGACAGAGACATTTGATATGATCAAGCAGGCTTACCCAGATATTACTTTATCAAGAAGAGGTGTGTTTTGGTGGCAGAAGGCCTTTTTGGAGGGCCGGGAAGAGGTCGCCGATGAAGACTGTGCTGGAAGACCTTCCACTTCGACAAACACCGACAATGTGACTCGTGTGCGTGAAGTTTTGGACAATGCTCCGGCCCACACCTCCTTTCTTGCAACCAGTTACCTGACCCAGGCAGGCATCCCAGCACTTCCCCAGCCGCCCTACAGCCCAGATTTGGCTCCCCCGGACTTCTTTTTGTTTCCTTGCCTGAAAAGACCAATGAAAGAAAAGCATTTTGAGACGGAAGAGGGGATCCAAGCAGCTTGCACCGCGGTTCTAAAGGTTATTCCAGAGAATACCTACCGTGATGCCTTCAATGCTTGGAAATCGCACTGGCAGTGCTGTATCGATGCAGGAGGAGCCTATTTTGAAAGTTTTTAAAGAAATGTAACGGTTAACTCAATAATTTTTTTTTAATTGACTCAGTCCTATTACTTTCCAGACAAACCCTGTATGAGAAAGGAATCTGGCCAGAAGATTTTGTGAGATCAGTGTTAGTTCCTATTCAGAAAAAGGTAAAGGCTATATCATGTGAGGATTACAGAACAATAAGTTTGATATCCCATGCAGCTAAAGTTATTCTCAGGATCATCAACAAAAGGATTGAGAGTAAGGCAAATGATTACTTAGGGGATGATCAGTTTGGGTTTAGAAAGGGGAGAGTTACGAGTGATGCCATTGCAGTAATGAGATCATACAAGACTGCTGCACAGAGAGGAAGACCACTAGTTGGATATTTCAAAGGCATTTACTCCAACATTGTTGAGATTAGTAGTCCCAGAGTGAGTCAGTAAAAATAACATCTGGTGATTGGAATTAATAAATTTGTAAGCGCCATGTTTGCAACAACCAGCCATTTGAAAATGTTTTCAAAATGCTCTCTCTCTAATTCTAGGCTACTACTACTGATTAAGACAGTGGATGACTTCATAAGCTAATGCCAATGCAAGTATTAATACTGTTATGTCCTAAGATGTGGGCAGTACTATTTAAATGGATGTAATGCCTTGTTTATGCAAAGACAATGTAAAAAACAAGAAGTGATAACCTACAAGAAATTTGGTAACTGAAAAGCCAATAAAACTATGAGGAAGGCTTATATAGCATATAGATGGGAAAATTACCATTGAAAAGAACAGGGCAATCACTGTGCAGAGCTTAAAGTCAATTTCCTAAGTGACATTTATAGGACATTCACATCAAGTGAGTATATATATTCAAACTTGGAAAAAGTATAAACTCGAATAATTATTTTCCTCATTTGGATATGGGCATATTTGGGGGCATCACGAGCTCAATTTGCATACAATTAATGAAATGAAGCTTGTTTTGTAGAATCATTCCATATTATGAAAACAACTAATTAGTTGTCATCATTGATTTCCATCAATATTTGTCGAGGTTAGCAGTTGAGATGACTTTCAGCCTGTGATATGGAGCTGTTTAGCCTGCATGCCTGAAAGGCCAAAAAATTTCTGGTTTATTTCTGGTGGAAGGCAAAAAACATTATGTGGATGTCCCTAAAAAATGGTGAAGGTTATTCCAGTCTACAAGAATAAAGGTGACTGAAACGATTTGATTAATTACAGACCCATATCCATATTATCTCAATTTAGTAAACTTCTTGAGTGTGTTTCCTGCAAAAGACTGTTAGAATATCTTGAAAGTCAAAATGTGCTATCTGTTCATCAGTTTGGTTTCCGCAAGGAGAAGTCAACAAATCTTGCTCTTTTTGAAGCTATAAATTATATAATTCAAGAGACTGACTCGAAGTGTAAGATTTTGGGTATTTTCTTTGATATAAGCAAAGCATTTGATGCCATTGATCTCAAAATGTGAGTTTTTGTGCATCCAGGGAGTGGCACTAAGCTGGTTGAAGTTTGATCTTGGTAATTGGTACCAAAGGGTGGCCTGCCAAAGTGATGGGAATATTCACCTCTCTACCCCTCAGGAGGTAAACTTAAAAGAGTACCCGAGGAGTCAGTGCTTGGCCCTGCATTGTTTTTTTATTTTTATTAATGATCTTCCTGGGCAGCTGCAGTTAAACGGTACTAAAAAAATGTGTTATATATGCTGACAATGTGGGCGGAATTACATCCAGTAAACATTTATGTGATCTAGCTGTGGCTGGTGAATTGTTGCTGAAATGTATGACTACATAGTGCGAAGACAATAACTTGGTTCCAAACATTGAAAAAACTCAATCAATGGTTTTATCTACTTCACACATCATAACTGACATTGGCATTAACTCTTTTCCAACAAATGGTAGTCTTTTAAATACAGTAAATAATTTTATGTTCCTGACTCCATGTTGATAATAACCCCAAATGGAATTTCCATGTTATGCACTGAATTAAAAAGCTAAATTCTGTGCTCTACTTTCTCTCCATCATAAGACATTTAGTAAGCCAAAATGTATTGATGACATTGTATTATGGATTATTTTATTAAAAAATTTCATATATTATAGATTATGTGGTCTGCCCTCTCACCTACTCAAGTGTATTGAAGATGCAGAAAAAGATGTTAAGAGTAATATGTGGCCAACATTATTATGCCTACTATCGACCTTTCAAAAAATTGAAATTTTTACCTCCACCTTGTGTATATATTTATCAATCTGTACTACTTGTGAAACAGGATTGTGCTGATTTTGAAATGAACAATAGCATCCACTTGTACAATACTAGACAATGCAACAACTTACATGTCAAACAATGCATCTTATGTAACAAACGGTCCAAAGTTTGTGTGTGTACAATTATGAAATAACCTTCCAGTAAGTAATCAAAGAGAGGAGTGAGTATACCAGTCTTAAGAAAAATGTTCAGGAATACCTTTTGATATGTGTTTTTATAGTGTCAAAGAATACTTGGCAAATTCATAATATTTTCTGCTGTTGTAAACCTTGTACTTGACTTCACCTATACATTTGTCAGGATTATTACAATGCAATATGTCTTGGATGAATAAAATATTATTATTTTTTTATTGTTTCTATAATTAAATTTGCATACATATTTCCCAATGATTACATTTAAGTACTCAGTGCTCTCCTATCTTTTGCCACTATCAACAAAGGATCGTTGCTCACCTTAAATCAGTACTTGAAGCCTTTCCAAGATTTTCCTCCAGAACTGACCATCACTTACACTTTTTCATGGGTGCACCACCTAATACCAAAACTTTTCTGATTAGTGAGGTATTACCAACAATTTTTCCACTGTATTGTATTAGCATATGATTTCACAGAGAAACGCCATGACAGGGACTGCTGATGGCATTGGGTAGTAATGAAATGTACGAGAAATACACATACTTGACAAAGTATTGGCTTGAATGAACTGGGAAAATATCACAGCACTGGCTGGAAAACCGTCAAATACATGATTTAGAGTTGAAGAAAAACATTTCAGAGACTGCAGAGCTCTGAACCGAAAACTCAATGCTATTCTGATGGCTATGAAATATAATCAGCACACATGAGCTTGAGGAAGTCCAAATATCCTGTAGTTCATTTAATATTATTATGAATACAGGCATAGAACAAGATGCAGCCTCTTTTTCTTAGACTATTCTTAGAAGTTCATCAAATTGAGTAATCACGCGCTATGATTGTTACCACTACTTCATAAATGTAAAGTGTCACTATATATAATGCAACAATGTTTTATGTTATGAAGATTTTATTCAATTACATTCAAGCCGATTGGGTGTAACTATTGTGCCTAGAATAAAAGGGAAGAATTATTTAAATAAAAAATAAATTTTAAATGTAGTTAAAATCTAGGAAGTTTCTATGCAAACTTAAAATTCAGAAATGTGTAATTAAAAACTTTGGAATTGGGAAAAGAAAAAGCACATGAAAGACCATATTGGTGGCGCTAGTGTTTTTTTCGTACTTTTGAGTTTCTTATCTAAGTGATGAATTATTTCAAGTTGACGTCTGCTGCTTAGTTCAAGAGCGTATATAGTCCGTCAGTTGTTTCGGGCCGCAGGTGATCAGAGTTAGGGTGTTAGACATGGGGTTATTGTTAGGGCGAAGGGCATAATTTATACTCTTGGAGTGTATGTTCCAAAAAAATTAATTATGGCGATGGGAAAATGTTTTCGTGTGTTGGAGAAAGTAAGCCCACCGAATCCATATAGCGTTTTGCTGGAACAACGCAACAAGGAAGAGACTTTATTATTTGAATCACAGGCAGTAGCTGTTTTGTGTAGGTATTTGATTTCATCTTAGCGAAATTAAAAAATAATTCTAATTAGTTGTCATGGCATGGCATATTAGCCTTCATGGGGTTGTATATCTTCATTTAAATAGGGAAATATCGTATAAACGTTCAGTTATAAGTCTGAATTACGTATGGATTTACAATCCTTTGTTTGCAATTTTATTTCATTGCTGAGGCCTTATTGGTAATTAATATCTCTCACTGTCTAAGTTGTGTATTCTTATGCTCTTGATGTTGGATGACATTAAGTTTAGGTTGATTTTTACGTAATGCACACGATCCTTGACAATTTAGGTAAGTACGTGAGAATATTACAAGAGTTTTTGTAGCATTTGTTGTTTGTAGTAATTGAATTTTGAAAGGTAATGTGTCAATCAAGAGTTATAAAATTTACAAGTTTCACTCATTATTAATTTGTTGGTAAAAATTCCTAAACGTTTACTGTTACTACACCTACTGTTGTCATAATCACTATTTGTACTTCAGAGCAGATTGAAAACGTTCCGGAAGAAAAAGCGCAAGTTGGCTACCTAACACGATTAGGAATGGGTACAATTGCAGGTGGAAATTGCGTTAACGTGGTTCAGTTGAATAGGGTTCGTGTCTAATCTTTGAAGTCCTTTACATTTCCTTTTGAATGACGTTGTAAAGTCAGTTTGCTGTAAATCTGATCTGTATTCAAATATTTAATGCTATTTGAAAGTAAGTATCTCTCTTGTACGACTATTTTGACAGGACTTCTAAATCTTTATGACGTCCTCAGAAGCAGAACCCATAAGCTGCATCTTTGCTATGTATTAGTTCCTTTTACATAATTCTCCGGTGAACCGAAATTGAAAGAATGTTGACCGTAATGAAATATTATTCAGGATAGTTATTTACATTGTAACTCTCGAGTTCGCTTAGATTTTTTGCCATAGGACCTTCGCAATAGTTTTATTTTATATGCTTTTTTGGGGGCTATTAGTATGATGAAACCATGCTTTCAACAAAATATGAACTAGTAAAACCAAATTTTCATGTGATTCTCAATTTTAGCACCACAAGAAACTGAGGCTGTTAAGAGGAATTACAAAAAACTGTGTGATGCCTATGGATGCCTTGGAGTCCTGCAACTTAATGCAGGTAACTAAAATAAATAGGAAACAAAATAGTGCAGGCGCAGATCCTAGCTGCGCAATTTTAAAAAATATTTTATATAAATGGCTTGTTGTGCCACAAATATTATTTTTTAAATATACATTGTTATTTATATAACTTAAAATATTATTAATATTCTTGTCTAGTACAGCCAATCGATGGTGTGTCTGTGGGTTTGAAGTAGAATGACACATCTCAGTTGGATTTTAGGGATATGGTGTTTAAAAACCATTTCTTCTACTCCAAATTCAGTTGAACTTTAATATATAACTGAATCTTGATCATTTCTAGCATGAGCATGTAGTCATGATAATTCAATTGAATCAGTACTTTAGTATAACCTTATGGAAGTTCTCCAATTCACTGATGTTGAAAAACACTTAAAATATATTGATTATAAAGAATGTTTGACATTATGAAAAAGTGAAGGCAATGTGCTCATTAATCCTTCATTAGGCTTTCTTTGAATAGATTTCTAATTTAGGGTAGGTAATTCTGGAAGGTTCCTTGGCGATTTTGCATGAATGATAATATGATTAATGTAAGCAATATGACTCAATTGTTTTATATTACATATTTGCTTTGAGTATTCCCGTCTACATTATTACTAAATTTCAGCAATAAAGTTAACGGGGTAACTCAAAAACAGTAAGAAATTAAATACATTGAGGCTTTAAAAAAAAAAACAAATATTTTATCATGGAGGATATTTTACAGATGTGGAAAAAATTAAGTAAAATTAATGAAACTCTTTCAATTACAGTCTAAGCATGAAATGATATTGATCATATTGGTTAAATAATGTTGACGTTAATTGAATTTTATCAATAATAATTTCCCTTATTTATTTTAGTTAAATTTGTACTTTAAATTGGTTTTTGCAGCTTTCAGAAAGTGTTGGTTTTCAAAGTAGAAATTCGTTATGGGAAGATTAAAATTGGATGTACGTTTAATTTTACCTTAACATGTATTGCATGGTTTGTTTCTATTTTGAACTCTTATTTAATTTATTCTGAACCACTAGCTCTAGAACAATTAGCCTTACAAAATGTCGTAACAAGGAACCTTATCAGGAGGCTCAAACAATTATATTACCTATGAAATTACCCATGCATTATGTAAAATAATGCACAACCGGGCAGGATTGTCTTTCATGTGCACCCCCTTGAAGTAGATTATCTTCAACGATGGAAAAATTGTTGGGTGTGATTGCTTCAAGCTTTTATTTTCTCCTGATTTTTCATCAATACCAAAATCATATGAAATAAAATTTCATCACTGAATCTATTTCTTCTATTGACAAGAGAGTGCTGGTTATTTTATGTTAATGTGCCCATTATGTGATATCTTTGTTAGTTGATATTTTACTGATGAAATGTTCAATACATTTTCAGCATGAATCAGTTGATATGTTGCTCTCATTTCCTTTATTTATAACTCTGCAAGAATTAATGTTAATTTCGTGTAAAAAGAGTAACATCAATTGTCAGTTGCCAATTTTGCCAGTCTGCCTTTTATAAAAAGTTACATTAAACATTGCTCATTGAATGCAATTCAGTCTTGCAGTCAATAAATACAGTCTCACTGTAGTCCCCCACCTTCTTTGCCATCCTTGTCTTTCTTTTCACACTGCAGGAAGCAGTCTAAAGAGTTGTTTTTAGAAGTCAAAATTTCTGTGCTATTTTTGCAAATTCAATGGTTTTTATGATGATATTTTAATTTAGTTAAGCTGCTTCACAGTAAATACTGGTGGTGTAGGATGATGCAGCATTAAAAGTTGTACAGTAATATGTGTTGTCTCTCCCCAAATTGTTGCGAGGCAAGGCAGATGAAATCTTGAATGTTTAGAAATAGTGTTCTTATTATCATTTAATTTATGTTAGAACCTTTTTACCTCTCTTTATATTTGCTTGATAAGTGGCAGTAACAGTCCTGGAGATAGAAGGCATGGTGTTGATTCATTTTAATTTGCCCTAGTTCTTTTGAATTGCAAGATAAAAATGCAATGCAGAAGACTTTATCTTCAGAAATGCTCTGTCTATTGTCTTTGTTGGACCACATTATAAATCTATAAAAATCTAGTTATGATCACTGTGTTGTTAAAAAACATTTCAAAAGATCATATTCACCATTGTTTTTCAATATCATGCTTTTGTTTCTTTTTCAGGTGAAACATCAGTTTTGTTCCTGGTTGTTGTGTCTGGATGCGTGTCTGTGGGGAAGGTTGCAGATGCTGAGGTGTTTCGCATAACTCAAACAACATTCATTTCATTAAGAAATCTCCCACAAGATGATGATCGTATTTCTGAGGTCCGGAAATTGCTCAACTCTGGAACTTTCTACTTTTCATGGTCATCATCTGGAGAGCCTTTAGATCTTACTCTATGTGCCCAGAGAAGACTGAAAACAAAAGAAACAGACAACCGATTTTTCTGGTATTAAGTCATTCTTTGAATGTATATTGCTTAAGTTAAAGTGCATGTTTTTTGTAGAAATGATTGTTGTTATACTTTTTCAAACTATCTTTGTTTTGTTTCTTTGTCTGTTGCTGTTTGCCATTTAAATAGAACACTTCCTGCAAGTAAAATGCAATTTCAGATGGTATTTTTAAATAATAATGAAGCTTCATTTTGTAGCTCATTAATCTGGATAAGTAACCTCCCTTAACTTTATAATCAATTGCTTTGTCATGTGTGTGGAAATCCTCAACTATGATTGAATGTAAAAAAAATGGCATTGTGCATTTCAGTGCTTTAATTTAATTTCATACACATTCATGTATAGTTTCCTAGAAAGTATCTTTAAGTTTGGATTGGTGTTCATTGTCAATGTGGTTGGTTTGTTGCCAGTGGAAGGGCTAATGGTGGTGGTGATGATAATGCTCATTAGTTCAAACAGAGATTATGGGCACTTGATGCATACAAAGTCGAGGACACATCAAAGTTGGAAGAAGTTATGAAATGACAATATTCAGAGTAAAATAAAATCAACGAAATGCACAATTTATAGTGTGCAAAAGCATAAGATTATATTTTCCCTCTCCATAAATCCCTGAATAGAGTAGCATTGGGAGGTCAATAACAATTTGCTGAGTTTGATTTTAAAAAGTGAAATCATATCAATGTCTTTAACCTTGTATAATTTGTTATTAAGCACTAACCCTATGCGATTTGGTTCTTTTGCTGTTATGCATGTTGTTTATTGGAATCATTTTGGTGTATAGTCTCATGTGATTGCACACTTGAGTTTTTACATTGGACAACTAATTGTTATTAATATAAAACAGATAATCAAAAATATATAGGTAAAGCAGAGGTAGCAAATTTAATTTTTGAGCAGGGGTGCCCTTATTATTGGCAATGGACAAGTGATATGGCTCTCTTTCAACTTGAAAAATATTTTTGGACACAGTAATGCTCCTTTAACTGCAGAACAGATTCCTATAATTGGAGATTTAACTTCCCCATCTTAACAGCATTCCCCTGTATATTGAAAGCAAGACATCCATGGATGAATAGGTTTGAACAGTCCTTATGACAATTAATAGTTTTAAACAAATTTATTAGTTTCAGGTGTAATGTGGTGGAATATGAACAAAATAAAGAAAGGTTAGTGACAATTTTCTACTAGATAAGTGTAATAGTATGAATGGGTTTCAATGTATTGCAGTGGACCTGAAGAGGATGTAACGAAACCTGGTTTTACTATTAAACTTATTTAGCAGAAAATTATTACTTTCCTTCTTTTATATGGTGTTAAGTCCAATTGTACTTGTGCTAAACCAAAAATTTAAATTATTTTTACTTTACTGGAATAGTACATCTATGTACTACGGTCTCCCAACTTAATTGATTCCTCAAGGAGACAAATTTTAATTTTTTTATAACATTCAAAATGGAATGGTTCTTATAAAATATTATTCTTTAATTTAAAACATCACAAGTTGTGACATGAAATTTTTTCTTATTGTACATTTAATTTTCAGTAATTGACCATTTTTAAATTTTCAAATTAGCTCTTTTTTGGGGAATGGTCCAAAGCAATTAGGTCTTCCTTCTTATCTCTGATTGTAGCTTTTAAAATATTTTAATTTATTTATAACAGTGATCAGTAATATCAACATCTTGATGGATTAAGGCATACTTATATCAAAGCTAGTGTTTTCACTTCTTTTTAAATTGAAGTGTGGTTCTATTTTTGTATAGGACTGTTTTTTTGTTCTGATTTGATGTAGTACTATGTTTTTTAGCTAAGTTTTGTAAAATTTTATTGTATAATTCAGTGAAATCATTTTTTGATTAATTTCCTTTATTTGTGATTGGACCAGATAATTTCATAAAGCCATCCATGGCTTACATCTCTTCCTTGGACATTTGCTATAACATATGACTTCTCTTCCATTCTAATACCTTTAAAAGATCCATGTACTGTAGGTTACTTTTGAAAACAGTAGAGTAATGGTAAGCAATTAATTCTTTGTCCTTGGTTATGCTCAATGTAAGGTATATGTATATGTGATTTACCACAGGTACATTTCCCTTGTTGACTTCTTGAAGTGTATAATCTATTATACATAATGTTATAGGAACAGAATGCTGCACATCCATTTCCTGAGGTTCAGTGTTAACTGTTCAAAGTGGTTGCTGAAGGCTATGTGTGGCAGTGTTGAGATTAGAACTGTGTATGTTGGACATCGACAAGCTCGAACGGCAATCATATCACGCCTGAGTTGTGAGAGGGCAGGGACTAGGTGAGTGCTGTGCTCAAAGGGAGCCTTTCTCTG
Organism: Hetaerina titia; assembly: GCA_037158775.1. NCBI lineage: Eukaryota > Metazoa > Arthropoda > Insecta > Odonata > Calopterygidae > Hetaerina > Hetaerina titia. The sequence goes on from CM073779.1 coordinate 87,057,717, forward strand.
ACCTCTGAGTGAAGGACAGAGTTCACCTGTATGCTTGTGTGAACGAACACTATTGGTGAGAGAAAGTGGGGTCATCCACATGTGACAGGTTTTGATCGAGAGGGTCATTTCTTCTAAATTTAAAAGACTATGTATTTGATTGGTAGTGTTAATTAATTGTAGTAGGGACTAGTGAGCATTAAATAGCGAGTCAAATTTATGAAAAGATGTCACCGAAAAGCCTCCAAAAGTCTTAAAAAATGTTTTGTTTAGTTTTCTGTAAAACAAAAAAAATGACAGAAGAGTTCACCTCTTCCTTGGCCACCTTCTTTAAAAAAATACCTTCACAAACGGCAAGTATAACATTTTAGAGTTGGAATCCAATGCATACATTTGAAAGCAAATATGCTGACTGACACCTTGTATGCCTCCCTCCTAACAGTGGGAGGCATATTCGCAGTTAAAGTTCAATTTAAAGATGTTTCAGAAAAGGGTTTATAAAATGTGAAAAATAAATGCCCTGATTGTTGCTCGGGTTCACTTAGGAGCCACACTGATCTCCTGTCACTTTTTTATCACCTCAGTATGACATGTGTTTATAAAATAGTTGATTTCAAGTTACATCTGAATGATTTTCATTATGTAGCTTGTTCAGAAAGAAATGTAATTTTGGCACCGAATCATTTTCACTTAATTTTTTTTCCAAACTTTATCTTCTTTCATCTGAATTGTATGATTGATTTAGAGAGCATTAGTTTGATGTAGATTAGAGGAAATCATATTGCTGATAATTTTACATTTGGATGAAGATCAAAGAGAGCAGACAGAGGCATTATTTAAGAGTAACCAATTGCCTGGGGAGTGTGATGCCCAAGAGCCCCAAATGATTTAGACTGCTTGGGATTTCCATTTTGCCTTTTTGTTTACACTTTCCTTTTGAATGGCTGAAGATTGCTTATTATAATTTAAACATTTGGGTTTCTTTATAATTCCCAAAATGTATATTTTCAAAACAATTTTGCTAATCCAAAGCAGTAGAATATTACTGGAATTTATAAATCCCCCGAACAGTGGCAACTTGTCAAGGCAAGTAATGCTTTATTTATGCAGTTTTAAACCTAATTGGTTAATGTTGACCCATTGATTTTCCAGGTTTAATGTTCGTGGAACTAATGATGATGGGCATGTAGCAAACTTCGTTGAAACTGAGCAAGTAATATTCCTAGATAATGAAGTTACGTCATACTTACAAACAAGAGGCTCAGTACCCTTGTTTTGGGAACAACCAGGCGTTCAGGTGATACAGTTGACCATGCATGCTTTTTTTGTTGTCATTGTTGCATGAATGTAGGGAAGTGTGCTCCTTAACTCTGGTTTTGTATACCTCACGTCACTTAGTTGGGTGAAATAAAAAGAAGAGTCTGGAATTAATCAAATCCTTCAAAATTTCATGGGAAGATTGTTTATTTGCCCTAGAGCAAATGAATACTCCCAGTGCGCATTTTGCTAATCCTTAATATTTTTCCCATCAGAATAAGTCTGTTTTAACAATTCTTGTTGTTATTGATGAAATGTATCTTTCATTTTTTTTAAGTCAGTTTATAAACCCGAAACTTGTGACTAGTTTACTTAATTGTGCATTTATTCACTGACAGGGCTATGCTTGCTATATGTCGTCAGAATGCCAATTGTGTTTATTCTTAGTCTGTCAGAAGCCGTAACACTTCTCCTCTGCCTTTTTCACTCTGCCTTTTTGGTGTATACATTTTAGCTTCAGGTGTAGCTTGGTGTAAGTGCTTGTAAAATTAATACAATTTATTTGTTTTTTAAAGGTGGGATCACACAAAGTAAAAATGTCCAGAGGCTATGAGGCTTCTGCAGCAGCCTTTGACCTTCACTTAGGCCTTATTAAAGAGAGATATGGTCACCAAGCAATAGTGAATCTTCTAGGCAGCAGCTTAATTGGAAGCAAAGAGGGTGAAGCCATGCTCAGCCAGTTGTTTCAAGTACTTAAACTATTGTTGTTTTGTTAAATATTTTTTCAATTTTATACATTGGTGTTGGAAAATGATTTTTATTCTTTCATAAATAAACTTCCTACAGGCTCATCATCAGGCATCCTCTCATGGTAAAGATGTTCCTCACATTTTGTTTGATTACCACCAAGAATGTCGTGGAGGAAATTTGAAGAGTCTCTTGAAACTGAAGAAGAAAGTTGCTCCATACATAAATGCCTTTTCATTATTTAATAGCCAAGGAGGGGGTGAAGTGATTAGGTATAGTTTCTTTTGTCTCAACAATTTTGATTTTTTGCTGAAGCCTTATGCCATGAGTTTGCTATGTTTCCTCTCACTCTTACTAGCATGCCCATTGTTTGCTTGATCATGGACAATGGATACACATTTGTTTATGGAGTACAGCTAGTTTTTCTTCATTACAATTATTTCGGTCGACTTCTGGACTGACGTCTATGCAAAGTATTACGTGCATACATTTATAGAGGGGTTGATATTACATTATTCGTGAAAAATTAATATTTAATTTTCGAAACATTGAATGGGAATGTATGCCTTGCACAGTTCATGTATCCATTTGTCTCATGTTCATATTCCTCTTTGAGTCCTAGTTATCTATTGTTGTTGTTACCATATCAACTAATTTCTGGTAATCATGAAGTACAGTTGTATAAACAATTCTTTGAATTCCCAAACCTATGCAAGTCAGTCATGTGTGAGTTACTTACTCCAGATAGAAGTCTGGTTGATTCCTTGATTTATTTGTTCCAGGGAGCAGAAAGGGACCATACGCACCAACTGCTTAGACTGCCTGGATCGTACAAACTGTGTGCAAACATATTTTGGATTGGAGGTAAATATACCAAAATGTTTGGTTTTGTCAAATTATGGTAACAACATGCATAAGAATAAAATTATTTATCAACTAAGAGAGAGACATGAATTCATCCCCAGTAGAGTTGATGTTTGAACTGGAACTGCCTAAGTTTAGACTTGAATGCCCAACATCTTTTATTGTCCTTACTGTTCTTGGTAATGATTTAAGGAATTATCACCAATATAAAAAATATTCTTACCAAACATAGCAATTATGTGCAGTTATCCCCTAGTCATTATAACTTCTTGGGCTGTGCCTATGTACATCAGCTTTGATTTTGAAATTGAAGATGGCTGTCTTTTGCTGCACAGTGATAATAGAATGGAAAATATCCATGCATGGAATCATTGAAATTTTGAATTTTTTAAAGTATGGTCCACAACTACATGTCCTTCAAACTTTACATAGGATTCCCACTGCCCATTTTTGCGGCCTAAAGAGGCACATGGAATGATGTGAGTGCCCCCCACATGGCAATTCCATATTTCAATTGATTATGAATGAATCATGATGAACTGAGAGAGGTGTACTAGCATCAACTAGGGTCATGGTTTTTCTCAGAAGGTAACATCCTATGGCAACTTTAGAACTTCATATATCAGCATGAGTTTCCCATGATAGAGACTCATGGATATGCATCCCTAAGAATTTTGTCACTGAAGAACTCTTAAAGAGAGGACCCATTAATCCTCAAAGGCAGGGAGGCTATAATTTTTCTTTAATGTGTATAATATGGGATATTGTTTTCTCATTGTACATGTACACCATATTACACCATATCTTTATGCTACTTACTCATACAGTCTCTGCTACTCTGAACTGCTGCATGGTTTAGGTTCTTGGAGGAGGTTAGTTGAATTGTGTCATTGGTATACATACAAAATGACCAATTAACAAAAAAATTAGGGAGGTTGTTTTATGTAGATGAGGAAAAGTATGGGATTTGGAATAGATACCTGATTTTTACATGTTAAGAGCATTCGTATGACATACAGCATCTAACTCTAAAACTAATATTTTGAGGGTTGTGTAGCATTATTAATGAGGTTCCAAGCAGATTTACTACAATTATTAGAGGCATTAATGATGTACATGTTATAGTTTCTTTTATTTGATGTCACCAAGGTATTGTGCTCCTTTTTGATGGACTTAAAACATGATCTCAGTGGGACAGAGTCAGTTGATTTCAAATTATTGAAGACTTTTTCAAATTAGCATAAGAAGCCCTTTTTTCTTGAGTTTTCCTTTGTGCAGTTTTTTCCTGGGGGACTGGGGTTTTTACAGGCATCAGAGGGGAACACACATTAAAGCAATGCTAGAAAATCTCATGAAAGTTGTTGAATTTAAAGCAGAATAAGTCGTTTGTAAAGACACAATCCCATATTGCTCTTGGAGCAATCATTGTAATTTAGCTGAAAATGAGTAAAAATGCTAATATTGAACCTCAATTTGAAATGTGCTAAAGTCAGTATTGAAGAGAAACTTTGAAAACTTAGCTTTATGATCAGAGAACTATGTATCCAAGTGTAGACTTTCATTTGGTTCAATGTTGGAGAAGATGTTGTCAATGATCAAGAGGGAGGAACTGGTAACCCCTGTAGGTTCATTTATGAAAGGGGACAATTTAAAAGTCATTAGAGCATCTATTAATTTATTTCTCATAGCATATAAGAAACCAAACTCAGCTTTGAAGTCACAACAGATAATGGTATTCCCTGACTTCTTAGTAAAAACATCTGGATCTGGGAAAAAATGTCCATAAAAATGGAAAAGTCACCTTGTGGTGACCTGTAAATGCACATAATGCTAACATTTATATTTCCAAGCATCAAATGCACTCCTTAGGACTCAAAATGAAACTCTGCTGACTTTTCACAATGAATATTTTGTACTTTTAGGTGATTTTTCTCAAAAATCTGCACAACATCATTTTTGTGTTCTGATCTACAAAAATATGAAACCAAGTAATACCCATCAGTGCCAGCAATTTTAATTTCATTAGGGTTCATCCAGTGTTCAGAAATACAAAAAACATCAGCCTGGTGATCGATTAGAAAAAGTTCAAGGACCCTCATTTTAGTTCGTGTGCACTGAATGTTTAAAAATAACAACTTTAAGGTGGTTTGGTTGGTAAGATTAGAATTACAACTACTTTTATTAGCATTAGCAATTGTTTCTTGACTCATCACACCTTTCAATTCACAATTTCTGTTCTCATAATGTAGTTGCATAGTAGACCCCTGATAATTCCTGGGTTTGATGAATTTGTTTATGATGACTCCATTTGGCCACAAGAGTGAAGTTATAAGCTTGTTGTAATGGGCATAATCAATGCCAATCATTAAGGTACAGTAGGCACATTTCCCTGCAATTATTTTGCAAGATTCACAGTCAACATTGAAATTACATGACATAAAAAGAGATGTTTCAGGCGTGATATGGTGGAATATCATGATTAATTAAAATTGGCCATTTTCCACAAAATAAAATTTTTAATACGACCAGTTTCGATGTAACTACATCATTTTCTGGTAACAGTCATAACTCAGTGTCTAGTATCTATGCTGAAAAGCAAGTAAGGGGAGGGTAGTGGAAAATGGGGGGAAGAGGGAGGGGAGGTGGAAAGCCACGTGGGTGATACATGAGTGGGGCGGGAGGAGAAAGGGGTGGGGAAGACAAAAACAGTCTGGAGAAAACCTTGTGGCTGGATGGAGGGAGTGTCTCGTTGAGGGTGAACCCTCGGTGCGGTGCCGTGCTCCTAGGGCTGTGGAGAAAGGGAATGAGATCGGGGTTTGCCCCGGTCGTTGACTGGGCGCAAGGTTTCAATGCACAAAGAAATGTCTGAAAAGGGGTAAAGATTTGGGATCACTGTCTATTATGGTTCCAAGGGGGATGGGGGGAAAGCCCTAGCGATGACTGTTACGTAGTTATGACTGTTAACAGAATATGATGTAGTTACATCGTAACTGGTCATATTAAAAATTTTATTTTGTGTAAAATTGCCAATTTTAATTAATACTTTGGACATGTTTAATCACCTGGACTTTTTAAGGATCTTTTAATATCTTATTATGCTTTCACCTTATCATGCCTTAGAAAATTGCCAACCACTTTGTCTTAATCTGTATTTTTCTTCTTTGTGTGTGTATTCTTCGTAGTAGCCTTCTTTCCTTTCCTACATGTTTTAAAACTCTTTACTCCCCTTACTCTACTCATCCATTATTTTTCTTCCATTCTTCTCCATACTCACATTTTAAATGTCTTCATTCTTTTCTTATCCTCTACTAGTTGCATCTCATGTTTATGCTTTGTACAAAAACATACCTATTTTGACCTGCATTTCATCAATCTCTTCTGCCAGCCCACATTTATCTTTCTTGTGAGCAACCTTTTAGTTTCCATCTTTAATTCCCTAATTTATGCCTTGGCTTTCAAGCTGCTTTCCACCTTTTGCCCCTTTTCAGTTACACACTCATTAAAAAATGGATTATGTCATCAAGAATTTTTATTAGCTAGATAAATTACTGAAAATTTTTGAATTAAAACAAGAGTATTTGAGCTTGTGGATGTTATGTACTTACTACCAAGAATTTTCCCTTTCCAGTTCTACATATACTTGAATAAATTAGAACCATTGATTTGTGGATAATTTTCCAGTATCCAGCTTTTATCTTTAAGTGATAGGTTTTATGGGGGTAATCATTAAAACATAACAGCTTCATCACTGTAAATACTAGAGATACCACGAATGAGTGTTAAGTTTAGGGGTGAGGGATTTTAAAAGACAGGCTTGTAGGGCATCACTGTTTTTGTGGCACTTTCACATACCTGTTTTGGTATAAAAATAAATTCAGTTGAAGAGTAAGGTATATTATGATTTTCTCGAAATTAGTTTTATTTTTGCGATAAACTCCAATGCAAAGAATGGGGTAAAAACCAACTCTACTATCAGGACAAATGGTATCTCATGGGTACATAATTAATTTTGAACCAGTGTTATGTGTATACTAGAAAGCATGTTGAAATACTTACTACGTAATTACTGCACCCTCACCTGCCAAATGATTGTTTACAACCCTGAATTGTCATCTCCTTTGATCCAGAGTTTTCTGATGGAGGTGCTTGAAAAGCCAAGTAAAATTGATTGCCAAATGTTGAATTGGTGCATGTCTGAGGGTGGCCACCACTCTTTCATTCCTTAGCACCCATCAACACCAGCCCCTACAACTATTTGGGGTTTTTGTGATGAATACATTTTCAAATATACAGTGTAGTATCAGCAAAAAATGTTATGACATTTACTACTAAAAACATTTGGGTTCTTTTCAGATTTTGTCAAAGCAACTGCAGATATTACAGCTGGATGATAAACCCCAAATTGTCTCTCGATTTGAGGAGGTGTTCCGGCAGATGTGGATCAACAATGGCAATGAAGTTAGCAAAATTTATGCGGGAACAGGTGCCATCCAGGGTGGATCAAAGGTAGGTTTAACCTGAACATATCTTTGACCCATCCCAACAGTATGTTTTTTCTCTTTCATTAGCAAGTAGGGTATTTATGAAATAATGTTACAGTTATAAATACTATCCTTTGCCAGAATTATGTGTGAATGTATACATACATGAATCAATGTTACAAATCCCTTCCTCCACCTAACCCTTGAGGAATGTCCAAAAGAGAAGTAAAATACACATCCTTAATGCTGCTCTGTTTTAGGGTTGGCACTGTTAAGAAAATCCTGGAAAGGCAAAATTGAGCTTCTTAGGGCCTTTTTAAGACCATGTATATGAAATAATATTTTCTTAAGCCGTAAAGGGTTAGGGATTAAATTTATGAAAGGTAAATTCCATGCTGCTCTACACTTGCAAACCTTTCCACCTGTGTTACATTCATGCATTGTTTATCCTACTGCATTTCCTTTGTCTGCTTTGGAGGTGATGTCTTGCCCTGATGATAAATAACACCTCTATATTCCATCAGCGGATAGAATTATGTTTTGTCAATTCTCTAACCTTCTTTCCTCTCTCCTCTTTTCCTTCTCTCTCCCCCAATCGGGCTTACCTTCTCCAGCTCCCCTCTTCCCCAGCATGTATATATGCGTGGGTGTCATCCAAGGATTGTGATTTATCTGAAGATGTAAGGCTGTGATGAAACTAAGGTCATAATAAAACTATTTTATGTGGAGAAGCCAAGTGTCTTTTTCCATTGGTAGGAATAGGATAGGTGTGTTGGATAGAAGGAAGGAAATATGCGGAATTGAAGAAGGGTTTATTGAGAAGATGCCAGGTTTTTTGTTATAAGGAGAGGCAAGGAAATGTATCATTTTACTCTTGTATAGGCTGTATCCAACTAGAACCTACCTTAAAATGGTATATTGTCAATATATTTAATGAAAGCACATGCTTCCATATAGTTTTTTTTAATTTTTACTTGTTCATGCACATTAGATAACTGATCATGCATCACAGTAGCTATTGTTATCTTTTTGATATAAATAATTTTGCTTACATTTGTAAGATAATCCCCTTTTTTCATGATATTTGAAAGTCAAGGGAAGGAGGAATAACTTATATTAGTGCCATGCAGTAGTAATAAGCATACACATGCACAGCAGTGAACAGAAAATCCTGCTAAGTAGAGTGAAACCATGAGCAGCATGATGAAATGCAGATCAGTATCTTAGTGATTATGAGATAGCACATAAATACCAACCGTTTTATTTTGTGTCACATTTGTTCATTGTTTGTTTGGGAACTACATACCTATGCTTTCTAATGAACTTTCTTATTGTAATAAAGCTATTTTTGGTCCTCCATTCAGAGGTGTCAATGTTTTAGAGAGGTACTCTATTCTGCTCTATCCTAAGTGATTTTGTGATGCCGGTCTCATCCTGAGAACTTTTATCTTTTTGAGCATTAAATCCAATATTTTTTCCTTTATTTTTTACATTTGTTGTTCTTTCCACTCCACATGTTGCCAATGGAGATAAATTGGGCTCCAACTGTCCAGCAGGTTGCATGTACAAGACCAAGCCCCCTCTGCTTACCCTTTCTATAATTGCTTTGAAGGACTCGATAACTGACTTTTAATAATAAAACCACTTTACGCCATTTATTTGATTGATAACATTTGCTTAAAATGGTTTGGTTCCCAATGCAATCTTTCTCTGTGTTTCTCTCAGCCTCTCTTTATCAGGTCCCTCTTTTGATTGCTTGAAGTTACCTGGATATGAAGGTCATACAGGATTAAAACAACTTTTGTCATGGTTGAGAAAAAAGATGAGTGCTACTTTGCTAGATTTTCTTTCTTGAATTTTTCTTTCTGCATTTTTCTTTTTGGCCATTGCATGGAATAATGTTAATATAATTGCTAATGTACTCATTGCATCCCCATAATTTTCCTGGTTCATGTGCTTTGAGAAACTAGAGCATTTGGACTTACTCTTAACAGTTTTTAAGTCATGTTTAAGATGGAATTCTGCATTACTGCTGTTAGGAGTTTTCCTTTCACAAGTGCTTTTTATAGCTTTCATTCAGAGTTCTGCTTGAACTTGAAAGAGTCACGAAACAGTATTTCATCAAAAGTTTTAGAAAGAAGTTAAGAAGAAGCTTTATCAGTTAAATGGTTCTTTATAAGATAATCAATTTTAAAATAGCTTATGGAAATTACATTTATTATAGTCATTATACTGGTAAATATCCTTTCCCTGTGATTATGAACTCGATATGGTGGAAGGACTGGTGTGTCCTGATGATCCCGAGAGTAACACTGGTGGGAGCCATGACAATTGCTCCTGTTACTCTCACTTCCAGATTGGTCCAAGTGTAGAGCCAGACAAAAGGTAGTCCGTGCAGCAATGGGTGTGTGCGTCCTGGGCCACATCCGGTAGTTGAGTCTCAGAAGATGATCAAACCCGTTAGAAAGGGGACTCGGACAATGTTGGGAACAGGAGAATTAGAGAATATAAAGGGAGAGATGGAGAAAAGAAATAAAGATATTTTAGGGATATTCATGGTGAGATGCAAGGAAAGCAGGAATAGCCAGAGTGATAGATATCGAGTAGGATTTCCAGGCAAGAATTCCTTCCTGCCATTCTCTGGAATGTTTTTTGGTTTCCCGTTCCTGAATCCCATGAGAAGTTGGTTGGGCAATTGGGAAATCTACTTCTTGAACCAAGCAACATCCACAATGGGAAATAGGCATATTTCTTATTAAGTATCTCATGGACATTTGTCCTATTTATCGCTATCTAAAGTTACAATTTTACACTCCATCAGGCGTGCATGCACGACACCAGGATCAGATATCACATAACAGCTAATTTTAGCCCTTGTAAATCAAGCAAGCAATCAATCAAGATCACCAGTATGTGTTCACACAGTAAAATACACATTTTCACCACCCAGGATTTGACTATAAAGTCATCTTCAGGTGAACTACCTTAGATTTCCTTAGTTTATCTTAAGATGACTTGATCTCTAATTTTTTATCATTTCTAATTTTATCTACTCAAGATTACCGTTTACCTCTATAGGAGTGTGGGTCACTGTAGTCCAGAGGTTGAGCATTGGATTACTGACCAGAGGGCCCGGGTTTGATTCCCAGTCAAGTCTCTCTGGGCACCTGCAGCTCCACCCAAGCTATGTGATTTTTTGGGTAGCAAATCTTCCTGGGAAACCATAACTGGCACAGGGAAAGGAACTAGCCCCCTTGCCCTGTGGGAATTTCACATGCCGTTGGGCTTAGTACTGGGTGAACTCTACCATCACCTACCAAACCGACCTTTGGGTTGATTACTTTGTTTATGGTTTATATAGGAGTGTCATAGGGAAGTATATAGATAACACTTTCTAGACACTATTATTACACATAGGAGTGTCTAGAAACCTCTGAAAGGCTGCACCGGGGCCAGGAACCCGGTTGTCCCTTCTTCTCTATGGCTTTTCTGTTTATTAGCAGCAGACTAATTCCTGTTCCCAAAAGTGGAATCCTCTCTCAAAAAACGCTACCATGGGACCCTAAATGCCATCAGATAAGCTTGCTCATGTACCCTAAAGGACCTTCCGGATTCCACCTACCAGGGGGCCTTTGAATCATTGAAAAGCCACTGGCACAAGTGTGCCAATGCTAAATGGATGCACTTTGAAGAATTTTGAGGCAATGTACCAATACCTGAAACAAAAGTATTTTTCTGAAACTTTTCCCAATGCTTTTTATACAAAGTGGGTACATGTCATATTCCATGGGCTTATGCAATGTGATGGAAAAAACGTTTTAACTATACTTTTAGTCTTTATTTTGACTTATTTTTGGCATCTAAGAACCTAATTTTTTATTTTCAGTTAATGGACGGGGCTAGGTCAGCTGCAAGGACCATTCAGAATAATCTCCTGGATAACAGTAAACAAGAAGCAATAGACATTCTGCTACTTGGGAGCACATTGAACAGTGAGCTGGCTGACAGAGCACGCATTCTACTTCCATCCAATATGCTTCATGGTACGTACTGGCCATGGTGTGCATGCACATGTATGAGGTGTGTTCAAAAATTAATGGGAATTTTTTCATTTCGCGGGCTTAGAGAGTCGGAATTTTTTTCAATGGTTGTTAAACTCATTATATATAGAGGACTTATGAAATAATTTGGTGATGATAACATATGAAGTCTGTTACTCTCAGACAATTGCACCCTGTTCATATTTCCTGTGGGGTCCATAAAATTGATGCAAGTTCTCAGTGAAGATGTGTTTGTATGATTGGACTTTTTCTTTTTTTCTTTCCAGCCCCCACAAGTGTCCTCAGGGAAATGTGCAATCGGTATAGTGAATACACGGACCCCATTAGCACCCGTGTAGCCATTGGAACTTATAATGTCAATGGAGGGAAGCATTTCAGAAGTGTTGTATATAAGGACTTATCACTTACTGACTGGCTTCTGGATGCGCCAAGGATTGCCAGGTCCCAATGTGAGTGATGGGGACATGTGCTTGCCAAATGTTTATGTGAATTGGAAGCCTGAATTCACTTGGAATCAGAGGACAGGGCTCCAGATGTTTGTTGGGGGTATTAATGCATTGCTTAAAAACAGGTGGCAGGGATTCAGCTTAGTGTAAACTATTTTATGCTGCTCTTAAAATTAAGCATTTTCAAACTATCCAGCATGTTAAAAATATGATAAAATACACTTTAAAAATTAATTGCATGACGCTTATTTTAGTAATGGGCTCTCTCCCAAAATATTATTATTGAATAAATAAATGAATATTAAATAAATTAATAAAAAAATACTGTAATAATAATTTGTGATGGAATACCACAAAGTAAATGATAAATTTCATTAGACTATCTTACCACAAACATTAATTCATGGCACTGTTTAATAAGATCATAGAAGTACATTGATCACCAGGAATTGAACTGCTCACTGCCCTGCATTATCATTTTAGAAAAATGGTACTTGGAAGCTATTAAATGCTGTCAGACCAATAATGTTATAATTTCATCAAAGCTTATTCCGTGTATTTTATTTGACTTAAAATATGGTCATACAGCTTGGAGAAGGGAAAAGATCAAACTTAACTGGAGGAAATTCGAGTGATACCTAGTAATGCAGAGCATTGGGTTTTTCCCTTGAAATGAGTTAGTAATTTGAAATTAGAGCTGCCAATTTTTATTCTTTTGACAGCTTTGGTGGATGTTTGTAATGCAGAAACCCCAGATGTACCTATTGATATTTTTGCCATTGGATTTGAGGAGATAGTGGATTTAAATGCCAGTAACATCGTTGCTGCCAGGTATGTATTTGATGCTGCAATAAGATTTTTGTTAAAAAATAAATAACTCAATGCTGCACAAAACTTTCCCAAGGTACAATGTTTGAACATCAGTCAGGTATTTATTCTAACTGGTGGGAGAGCATTTTAAATAATCAGTGTAAGCTTATATGTTGATATGCTCCATGCTTCATCTCTAAATTTTTATATCTTAGCTACTAGTAATGATAGCTAGTGATACATAGCCTTGCAAAGTCTAGGCTTATGTGATTGAGCATTGGTGTGAATCTGTGAATATAAATGAATTGATGCCATGAGAAGTAATTCTCTGATAAGGATAGAGATTGAGGAAGAGCACGGTAACACTCTTATTCCTCTCAGTAGGTCAAGACTCTCACTTCTTTCTCAGTAAGTCAAGACTCTCACTTCTCCCTTAATTAATGTTGAAAGTCGGTCGTTCTTGGAAAAATACATGGAATTGGATTTGGCAGGGCCATCTGGGCCCCTTGTCCTCCTCCCCCTCTTTATCTGTGCCACTGCTTCAGATCCAATTCTATCGTCACTCTTGATCAGAAAATGTCCATGAAGAGCACCTGAGAAGAACACAGATGTCACATCACCAAGTGCTCCTGATTTTTGTCAAGAAGTCAGTTTCTCTTGCCCTGTTACACATTTATTATGCCAAAGGTGCCAGCATGTATTAGTGCATTTTGGTGCCACCATGCGGCAGTTTAATAGCACATATAGGGCAAGAGTTAATGTCAAAGATAGAGAATACTCATTCACAGAATATAGGGAGTAGTGAGAGGCTGAGTGGGAGCTTTTGATTATTCATGTGTGAGGTCTGTCCGGAAAGGAATGAGCCATGCAATAGTTTGAGGAAAATAGCCTACCTAGGACAATGAGGCCTTAGTTCCCTTTCAAGTTCGCCCCTTGGGACATCACACACTAACCCCAGCTCCTCGGCCTCTTTTTCAAACAATCGGTGAAGTCCTTTTTGTTGGAATGATCATCAGCTGCCTCATCGCATTCTCTTTCATCTCATCAACTGACTGATGTGTGTGCCTTTTCATTGGTGATTTTAGCTTTGGAAGAGCCAGAAGTCACAGGGATCAATAGCAGGGCTGCAGGGTGACTTGGCGACCTGTATGGTACTGTGTCACCAGGAAGTCCTTCACTGCATGCGATGAATGGGCAAGTGCATTGTTCAGGTGTTTGTACCAGTCACTACTTGCCCACAGTTGCTTCCGTTTTCCCTTCACTGCATCTTTTAGCCAGCAAAGAACTTGTGTGTAATGCTCCTTGGTTATTTTTTGACCTGTAAGAACATACTCATGATGGACTACACCTTCATGGTCAAAAAAGACGCTCAACATGATCTTGACGTTGCTCTGACTTTGCCATCCCTTCTTCATTTGAGGAGACCCAGGAAACTTCCATTGGGAAGACTGAGCTTTTGTTTCAGGGTCATATCCCATGACTCACCTCCATCATGACCTTTCTTAGAAAAACTGGTGATTGTTTGCAGCTTGGAGCAAGTCTCCTGCACTTGCAGCATGAAATTCTTATGTTCTTGAGATAGGAGCTCTGGAACAAATTTTGTAGTCCCAAGTTTCACTGATATTCGCTGTTAAAATGCCTGAGGCATTAGTTTTTGGAATCCCTAAGTCTTTTAACTCTCACACTGACTATTATCGATTTTCAATGATTGCAACTGGCACACGATTGACATTTTCAAGGGTTTGGTAGGTTTATCGTCTTCCAGAATGTGGATCGCTTTCTACAGATTCGTGGCCAACTTTAAAGCATTGATGCCACATTTTAATGTGAGCATCATTCATCGAGTCCTCCTGGAAGGCTGTGTTAATTATAGGAATGGTTTCTGCAGATGAATGTCCAAGTTTGAAGCAAAACTTGATGCAAATTTGGTGATCTAGTTTCTTGGTCATTGTGAATGCGACTATAAGAAAATACATAAGCTTACTCATTAGCATCCCACTACTGAATAAGGAGTTGGACAACAGTGTAACTTCTTTTGCATGTGCAGTAAGGTCTCCTGTGATTGGCTACTTAGTTTTTTTAAGGTCACACGGAGCATAATCGAGATATTCGAAATAGCTTGATGCTTTCTGGACGGACCTTGTACAGTGCTGGATGAGTTGCATAATCTATATTTTCTTATTTAATAAGAACTCCTAGAGTGGTGCATGCACTAGTTATGGTGTCAGTAGAAGAGTTTATTTTATCAGACTATACCATTACTTCTAGGCGAAGTATGAAATTTTTGGGAGAAAATTTATCCTGTCATGTATATATAGTCCTATTTTCACCATTAGGTTAAGCATAGAAAAGAGCTTTGATTTATTATAATCCACACTTATGTTATCATTTTTGGGAACGTGAACCACTGTATTATAGCATAAACTTCACTACCTGTTTCATTATGCTTTAGTGTTTATCCATTAGGGATCATTGTTAATTTGACTAATCAGTGTTTTCATGGTTTTGGTGTTTATTATTTCAGCTCTGAAAATGCAAAAGCTTGGGCTGAAGAGTTGCAGAAAGTTCTTTCACGTGACCGTGACTATGTCCTGGTGACATATGTGCAGCTTGTTGGCGTTTGTCTTTATTTATTTATTCGACCTGAGCATGCTGCATTCCTCCGTGATGTTGCTATTGACTCAGTGAAAACTGGTCTGGGTGGAGCCACAGGTATGTCACCATCTATATACCATGAGAGAAAAGGCAATATGTGAAGTTGTATAAAGTAATTTTAGCTGTTAAGGATCTACAATACTACATTATTCTTAAAGTCTAATCGCCTTACTAATGAGGGATTATGGTGATAAATCATTGTTTTTCATTAAGTTTTCCAAACTTAAATGCATGTGCAAGACGGCATCTTGGTTAACTAGTGTGGTTATGCTTCCTTATTTGTGTCTTCATTTCAAAACCCCGAGAAATCATTGCCAAGTGGTGACGCAGGGTCCGGCCTTATTGTTCATTATTACATTATCCTTAACATTTTAACAGCACCAAGGAAAGTAATAGTTAAATAACCATAGGAAACTAGATTATTTAATACTGAAATTTTAGTGATAAAAGCAGCAGTTTATCCTTGACTCACTACACTCTACTAAGTGGTTTATTCTATGAGATTATAATTTTATTGGGAGAACAATATTGAAATTTCGGTCAACTCTTACTCATATGAGTAGTTTACCAAACAAAATGAAGTAGTTTTTATTTCAGCCTAGACATTTCAAGCAACCCTTTTTATGTGTTCTCTATGCTTACATTAGATTATAAGTATGAAAAACACAGAAAATTCTGTTGGGAGAATCTTGAAATTTTCAACTAAAGTTTCAAAATGAAATCAAAACCACTAGGTATCTTTCCACGAGTTGTACCCTTGAATAAAACTCGTGGAAAGATACCTAGTGGTTTTGATTTCATTTTGAAACTTTAGTTAAAAATGAATTTCCACATAGTTGAGCCTAAAACCATAGAACATATTGAAATTTTCATATTATACAATATTTCTGAGCAAGTGGGGTTGATGTCATCATCCTGCTTGACATTCCTTTTTGTTCTATGCAGGGAACAAGGGGGCTGCTGCCATTCGTTGCGTGTTCCATGGCACATCAATGTGTTTCGTTTGTGCTCACTTTGCTGCAGGACAGTCCCAAGTCAACGAGAGGAATGCAGATTATGCAGAAATCACAAGGAAAATCACATTCCCAATGGTAAAAATGTATATTTCACAGTTAAATAGACATAGCTTTGTGAATATTTGCATTCCCTTGATGAAATTCTCTTACAGGGGCGCACACTGAATTCTCATGATTATGTATTCTGGACTGGAGATTTTAACTATCGGATTGATATGGAGAAGGACGAAATGAAAGAATTGATCAAGAAGAAGGAGTGGGATATTCTGCTTCAACATGATCAGCTACGGGTAAAAATTGTTTCTATGTCATTGCATCACATTTATATTCTAACATGAACTTCAGTGATGTTCTCTTTTCATGGCTATTAATACTTTGATTTACCTTTCAGGTACAGCAAGAAGGTGAAAATGTTTTCAAAAATTTTATTGAAGGCCCCATTAATTTTGCACCAACTTATAAATATGATCTGTTTTCTGATGATTATGATACAAGTGAGAAATGTCGTGCCCCTGCATGGACAGATCGAGTACTCTGGAAAAGGAGGAAGCAAACATCAGATGCAGGTTAGTAGAATATATATTACACATTAGTATTTGTTTTATGAAATATATAGATCGTTTTGTTGATTTTTTAGTTTTAATTACTTGTTAAAATTAATTTGCATTGCTCAGATGCTCAATTTACATTGCAGTGGTTAATGGTATTCATTTTCAGCCCTCCATTCTGCTCAATATGCTTGAAGGCAAATCCCTTCCACTCAGAGGGAGAGTTTTCATGTTTTGTTGAGTGCGGGCAACAATTAATGCCAAGGACTTGACATTCCTCTGTTATTATCAGTTTCATTCCTGACCCATATTACAGCCCCCTTTGATTGCTTCAAGCTCTTCCAATGGCATGATTTTAGTCCTCAATTTATTTAAAACTAATGATAAAATCTTAGCTCTTTAATGTATCTACAAAGGAATAATTAGTCATAATTTTATTATGAATTTACTTCATTGTTGTTGTGTATAAGTAAGCACCTTAGTATATGATAAATGGTACTCTCCCAGCCGCTGCTAGGGTGTGTGGCAGGGGATGATTACACACCAGAGTACTATTGACTAAAAATACTTTTCCCTCCTCGTGAGGTGGGATGATTTTATTCTGATCCCCTATTATTTTTGGGTAAAATTAGATCTTAAATCTATCTCTTCAACACTTCATCTTTCTAATTTTATTGACGTAATCACATTTACCCTACTGCAATCAGGGTAATAATACATTTTCAAAATCACTGCTAAAGAGCCATCCTTCCAATTCATGCAAGAGATTTAATCTGTAATTTAACCTTTGCTCTGTGAGTGATTCCCAGTCTAACTCCTCTAATAATTTTGATATGCTACTCATTTTATTCTGTAAAATTTTACAGATCTAGCTCCTCTACTCTGCACACGATCCAATTCAGCAATCAATCTAACTTCATAAGGATCCCATATCCTAGTAACATATTATAAATGAGACTTAACAAGTGGAAGATAGCATTGCTCTTTAACCTTCTTGTTACATTTCTCCAAAACTCTTTTAATAATTCCTAATTGTTCATTAGCCTGTCCTCATATTCCTCATTTATGTTTTACCCAGGAGAGGTCATGAGTGAGGGTAATGCCTAAGTATATAATCGAGTCTCTGCTTTATATCGTAAAGGAATTTCAAAATTGAGAACCTCTGTGATTGTCTTACACAAACGGTATCCGTGTCAGGTTAAATCAGGATGGTGTCCTTCCAACTGTTAATAATGGTATCAAGTTTTACAAAATTTACATCCAATTCTCTGAAACCTCTTAATGCATCAAGCATACATGTTTTTCCCTGTCGCACTCCTCCATTCAGGCTATTTTTGGCCATTGAAGAATTCCCTGAAAGAATGTTTTTACTGTGGTCAACCAATTGCTTTATTTATACATATCTTACATTTGTGAGTAAAAAATAGCATTGGTAGAGGTTCAAGGTTGCATTTACTATATAAATTAATAAAATATCTTATTTAACTTCAAATTAAAATATTTTTATTCATTATGTTACTGTCTCCTCTCATACACATTATACTTCAATTTTTATAAAGAATATGTTCAAATTCAAATTACACTTTGATTTGGTAGTATCATTCTGATTCAATAACGATATCTAAATGAGTAGTAGGAAATAATAAAGTTGTCCTTTAAGATTACAGCCACGACTGGAACCCTGGAACCCTAGTTCATTATGGAAGGGCTGAACTGAAGCAAAGTGACCATCGTCCAGTGATAGCAGTAATAGATGTCGAGGTTGCCAAGATTGATGACAAAACACGCAATGACATTTTTATGGATGTGATACAAGATCTTGGACCACCAGATGCAACAGTTGTTGTCCATGTAAAAGAAATTATTTTTATTCTCATTTTCTAGATTGGATTTAATTAAAAACCATATCAGTTTTTATGTAAAATGATTAATTTTAACTTTGAGGAACCAGAAATTTCAAAGGAATATAAAAATTAGAACAGATGATGTGCAAGTGTTAGTTAAAAATGGTTTTGCATTGTGTATATGCATTCTGGAGTTGAGGTTAACCTTCTTCAGATATTTGAATCACTTCTCTCACCGTCCACATTTCAGCCATCTAGTGCAGACTATGGTGGAGGTGATGCCAGCAATGCTTTCGATGACAATCTGATTATGGCATTGCTGCAAGAGCTGGCCCAATTTGGAGAAGTCATTTTGGTTCGCTTTGTGGATGACACAATGTGGATTACGTTCCGAGATGGCCAGAGTGCTCTTGGTGCGGCCCACAAGGAGCATGTTGCGGTATGATCATTACTTTCCAATTCATGTGAGGGAAAGCCTTTAAAGGGAATAAATGAGGGAAAATTGTTGCATGCATGTATTTATTTTGGAGTGGTGGATAGGAATCTATTTTATATGACTTGTACGTGCAGCTTGTTACCCTTCTTTGGAAAGAAATTAATGAGACCAAAATAGGGTTTTTAAAAATTTTAATTTAAATTTAAAATATCATTGTGTTGATAAAAGTTAATGTTTTAAGTTATTTTAATCACATTAGTTCGTGAACAATTTGTGTTCTTCACCAATTCAATTTACTTTTATTGTTTACTTTGAGTGGCATCTAATTTCATTCGATTAATTCATTATCCATTTATATTGGCTAAATGTCACTTTAATGTTGTTAACATATTTTTGCTACTTCCCATACTTAATAGAAATTGTTAGTTATCTTGCTCTTGGACTCACAGGCATCACATGAAACATGTTTCACACATAATGTGAAATTGGTCACTGTGGTGATGCTAAGTGTTTGCTATCTATTATTTTTGCCATCCAGCCACAGAACATATGACTTTGGTTGTGGTAGGGATGTTGAATTGCTGGAACCACAGATCTTTGAAAGGCCATCTCCAGTGTGATTATGTGCCACCATCCATGGAAGCCAGAGGACCCTATTCTCTCAAGCACCCGCATTCTCTCTTGATATAATCTGCTCGTGGCAGAGCAGTTGTGGTTAACTTGAGGGGACTTTTGCTCAGAGCCTATAACTGGACTTAGCCTGGGATGGAAGTCCAAATGTGTGACTATGGTTATTTCTGATTTATCTCTCTTTTGTTTATGAGTAAAGAGTAAGATAATTTATGATGAATAGTTTAAAGCAAATACCACTCAACTTAAATGAAAAGTTAAAAAAACAATTAATTGGCATGAATTTTGCAAGTGATGATATTCTGCATGTGTGTAAACCTTCACTGTTGTTTTTATGCATAATTATGTGGTGTGGAAACTGTGTGGGGTAATCAACTATCAGCAATTTTAATTAATGAAACTTTTTGGAGAAACAATTAGAATGAACTATTGAGTCAAGAAAATTACAAGGAAAAATCAAATATAAATTTCACTTAAGGGTACATTTGAGATGCAAATATATAATGTGCCCGTATAATAAAAGCTATGATCCTCCAGGGCTTTCAGATCTGATTGTCAGTCATTGTCAATTATCTGCCAGTCCCTTCTCATCAATGACCACATAGTCAGCTCTCTCCTTTGGTAGAAGCGTTGCATTGATCAGATGTCTGTAATTTCAGTCAGTCTAATGTTGCAGAGACCTTTCAAAACTTTTACGCTCAGCATTATACCCAAATGTGAACATGTTAGTTCATATTATACTGATGATATTTACTCTTATCCGTGGTTTGCTGTGTCATCCGTAGAAGGCCTCATTGGCAGTTCACATTACGCCTGTAATGTGCAGCAAATGAATTTAATTTTGAATTTAAATTATAGCGTGAGAGTGCTCTCAAATATGGAAACTAATAAGTAGAAGCTGAATTGATGAGAGATGTGAAAAGAAATAGAGATGCAAAACCAGAGTTCTTCCATTCATTCAAAGTTAATTGCAAATAGAAATTTGCCGAAATTCTGCCCCCCCTCCCTTCCTTTGAATGGTCCTTTTGATTCTGGAAAGCACAGCTATAAACAAGTTAAGTTTATGGAATATTTGAGAAAGGGCTTCAGCCTTTTCGGCAGTCAGGAGTGTAAAGAGACTTTTCTTCCACGAGGAGGGAATGAAAGGATATGTTAGTGATGAAGGAGAGGTGTGAGAGAGAGGTTGCAGCAGAGTAAAGGTAGAGTCCAGAGTAAGGAACCAGCTTAGGTTCCAAGGATCTTGTGGACATCTTTCATGAAATGGAAAATCTTTGCATCAATTTTCTACCGAAAACGGAGGAAAAAACTCTATCATATGTAGATTCTAAAATGGACTCTTTTGCACCAAAGGCCATGATCCTATGGGATCTCTTGCCCTACGTGCATTTGAGGCACTGCAGATGAAGCTTTAGAATTAGATTTCGTACATGATCATCCACCGAAATATAAACAAATATATCCACCAAATACAACAATAAACTTGACCCCATAATAGTTATTTTTAAAATCATGCCTGGAATTTAACAATTGCTTTTGCTTGAAAAATCAGTGATTAAAGTTGCTGGGTGAAAGGTGGTGAAATTGTGTGATGTACCTACTTTAACATATATCACAGTTACCCATAAACCTGAAGGGAGGAAATAAAAGCAAGTTATGTGGATAAATATTTACTTCTCCTTTGTCTCTGCATTATTTTTTAATGTTGAGAATTTTATTGAGATCATAAAATTGAATGTTCTTACAAAAGATAAGATTTGAGAGTGTAATTCCTAATCATCTGTAAATTTAACCTTTTCCTTTCGTTATGTAATTTGATAAGGCTCTTAGCAATGGTGGCACTCAGTTCAAATTTCCTGGTTTGCTGTAAAAGAAACCTCCTTAGAGCTGCCATTAGGGTTTTCGGACCACTGGTGTGAAGGGAATGCGAGGGGGTGAAGACTCTATGCACCAGCCCCTCAACGAGTGTGTCCAACCTCCTTAACCCATTGACGCAGCCACGTGGCCTGTGCAGGTAGAGGAAGCGTTCTGCCAAATGTAATGAATCTATTACCCTCTTGTTGAGTAGTCCACGACTCTTTGAGTTGCGATAATGATTTTTAGTTGGTCGTATCAGCTCAGAGGTGTGATCTGATATTGTGACAACTGTTAGATTTTGGAAAGAATGCGACCAGACACCATACTTTTTGCTGCCTAACAAGTTTCCTCTTAAGAGCAGGTGGCAGTGAGTATTCCAGATGAGGAAATAATCATGCATCAGAGACATCCACTTTATAAAACCTGAGATAGGGATGCGATTGCAGAACCCATCAAAATGGCTCAATGAATGTACACATTATTAAATTTGATAAATGAGGACGATAAGTATTTTGGTGGATGGTTGATGTGCCATGAAAAGTTCTTAGAATGCTAAAATGTTTTTCTCTCATTCCTTCAGGTTGGCGATCTGAATCTCAAACTGTCTTTGAAAACTCCTGATTGGAAGTACCAAACCGAGAAAGAGATTCAGCTCTGCACAAATAACACCATTCCGCTGTGTGAAAGTGGAGAGCTGTCTATAGACAGTGAGGACCAGATAATCTCAGATGAGCCACATGGTAGGTGGGCATGTCACAAAAGTGATTGGACTTCACCCTGTTCTTTTTCCCATCAACTCGAATTGTCTTGTCTTGCTGCCCGGAACTGTGGTTTGAATTGCAGTGACAGGAGCCACTCGCAAACACGAGGCATGCATGACTCTGCTGGAGAAATTTTTTGATCAGAGGCATGAAGAGGGTTTGCAGAGTGTCCCCTAGCCTTTGACCTTGCCATGCACTAATGACTTCCTCTCTTGCTACAGCAATTGTCCAGTTGGAGGAAGTGTATGCTGGCATGCTGCAGTCTGGGAGTTCATCGGGCAAGTCATCACCGACAGAGGGTGACCTGAAGGTGGAAGAGGCAGTTGGGGGGAAGGGGAAGCCACCACGCCCAGCTCCCCCCTCACGCCCCCCTCCCCCCAAGTCCCCTCAGGGATCTCCGGCCGTGGCCAAGAAGACTTTGCCCAAGGTAGGCATGGAATGCAGTGAGTCTAAGGTTTCTGTTGATTAAAATAAATATAATCACCCTTGAAAGTTTATATCTGTGATGCATGTTTTGCTTAGAAATCTCTTTCCTGTGTGGATGTGGTGGATTTGGCATTTACCTTGTGAATGAGAATGCGGTAGGTGGAGGGAAGGAGGATGGTGTGGTGGCGGGAGTTGAAGCAAGGGTTGAGGGAGTGGCATAGACAGGGTAGAAGGGGTCCCAAACCAAAGGTCAGGTGCCTATTTGGTAAAACCACAGAATCTCTTTCCTTTCAATCCCTTCACATACTCCCTTTATCTCTTATCGCACAGATTTTCATTGTTGTTGGCTGTTTCCCAGAAAATAATGATTCACCATCAGTAATGGTCCACAGTTACCAAATGCCATGAGCAATTATTATTAGGCAATGCCATGAGCAATATATTAATGCTATTAGAAATGATTAGTATCTATAAAACTGTAGGTATTTTCTCACCTTATGCATGCCTACAAATCAGATACAGTTTTCCTGTGACAGATTTAGTAAGCTGACATCACAGGTATGAACCTATGTTGCACATTAATGGAAAAATATCGTAATTTTAGATTTTGTTGCTGATGTCAGTTTATTTATTATATGTTGCTTATGTATTATGTTGGGATTGGTGAAGCAAGAAAATTATTGTGTAAATTTGGATACTTTGGAGGACCATGGTTGATTGTTTTCACTGGACAAACAATTTGTACTTGACAGTGGGTTTCATGGTTTTACTACCAATTTCAATACTATTTCTCTACTAGCATTTATTGATTATTTTGAATAAAAATGGGACCAACTCCTGATCTTAATTTGAGGTACAAACTTAAAGAAAAGCAACAAACTCTTATTTAAGACCTTAACGTTAAATGACATTACAAGAAGTTCAAGATAATTCTTCACAAATATATCTGTATAAGTTTGGGTGAGTGATTTTCTCATTTAAGCAAGGGAAATCTTGCCAT
The DNA here is from genome assembly GCA_037158775.1 of Hetaerina titia. Lineage (NCBI taxonomy): Eukaryota > Metazoa > Arthropoda > Insecta > Odonata > Calopterygidae > Hetaerina > Hetaerina titia. Next base: position 87,081,532 of record CM073779.1, read on the forward strand.
GGCTGAATTTCTCCGATTAAAATTTTAAACAAATTCTAGCCTCCTTATTAAATTTTACCCATTTCCAAAAATTTGTCTACAACTTCATGAGCCTTGTGTTTGGCAGACCACGATTTTGGATTTTGTCTCACAGGCATTTTCAATGCACTTGTAAAAATAATTTACAGAATGAGGCCAAAGTCAAGTGGAGTGATTTGCTGAATCGATTGACAAAAACCAAAGCAAAACCAAAATAATGTCTGGAGGTATTGAAATGGACAAAAAAGTTACACAGAGTCACTTATCAGTACCAAAAATTCTCGTGAATAAATGCAAAATTAAAGTGAATGAAGCCAAGAGAGCAGCAAATTGAGAACAGGTAGCATGAGGGGATCAGAGGATGCAAATCCTGAGAATAGAAAGAAGCACATGAGAGGCAGAGAGAGAGATTTGGGGGGGCAAGAGTCGGTGAGCCTAATAGAGGGCATATGAACTTAACTCACAGGTTCATTCCTATGTGAATGAACAATGCAGTCATGTCCAGTTATCCATGACCTGATCGTCTGCATTGTGTGTTATTTGCATCTGCAATAAGGGATATGTGGCTGTGCAGCTGTTAGTAAAATTTGCTTTTTATACTTTGTATTTTTATGTGCATATATTGAATTACCTGAATTGAATGTGTTACAGTATGGTAGTATTCATTTGAAATGTGTAAATTTTGCATTAGAAGGTTTTTGAAACTAGGGTTTTCGGCATTTCCCTGAGTTTTATTTTCTTGTGTTTTTGAGCATTTCATTTCACTGCATTACCTAGGAGTCACTGTCTCTAGAATAGGGTTCATTTGGTTTGCTTCTGATTATAATGGCTGCTCCCAGGAAACAAGACAATGGGTGTCCAATTTGTTCGAAGTGCTCATCCACCCAAATGCCTGAATGCCGTTGCAGTCGGGGTTTTCACTCTGTCACCCTGCTCTTTGCCCAGGCTGGCGTGATCAGTTTCCCATCCAGACCCCCGATGCCTCAGCCTCCACGGCCACCCCCCTGCCACCAGGCACCGGCACAGCCTTCGCAGATGGAGGAGCCCAAGGCGAGTGCACCAGCTGGTGAGGATGAGGATGCGATTTCCCGGCCAGCACCGCAGGGCCCACCCCCGCCGCCCCCCCCGGCCGCCGAGGAGGGGCACAAGGGGGGCGATGGCCCCATGGGCCCCCCTCCCCCCCTGCCCATGAGGCAGCCAAGGCCCCCGACGGTGGTGGGTGGCGAAGCCGCTCCTTCCCTGCCCCCACCACCCCCCGTTCCGGCCAGGGGCGGACCCCCTCCACCCATCCCGGCACGAAACCAGGTGCCACAAAACTCCGGGAATAATCCAAGTTGAACCAAATAGTTGGCTCTAATGTGGCCATTCCTTATGAGCAGCCATAATGGAAATGGTCTCCTCAGAGAGCGAACTTTGCTTATTTGCCCGTGAATTTAACTTATGGTATTATTTATTATATTATTAGCTTTATTATATAATATTGATTTTATTATCTTTCTAATATTTTATGATGGTTTGAAATTGCCTTCATTGTTTCTGTTGGATATTTATCAACTTATTATTCTTACATCCAGTACTTGGTCATAAATATTTCTGAATTGTTTATTCGGCATACTTCTTAGTTCCAAGTGACAGTTAATTTCACTACATTTGTGTCATTTGATGTGAAATCCCTGTGCATATGAAGTGTTCCTTCTAGTTCCCTGTAGCATTTCTCGGCTAAAAGTTAACTTTGAATGTCTATCTATTTTTCATATGTATACATACATACACATTGATGAAATGTACATTTCATATACACGTTACATGTACACTGCTAAAGAGATTTTTGGCAGTATTGAATATCACTTAACGTTCAATCAAACAAATAAATATGAACAATTAATGTGAAAAGGTCAAAATATGGTGTGCTTTTTACAGAATTAATCAGGTTTCCGACTGGGCAAAAATTGACCCTTGAAAATCGTTAAGGATTAGGATAACTGTTTGATATGTAGGGCTGGCAGTTGGTTTTTCAGGTGGAATAATGGGATTAAGGTGCATCTTACGTGAAAATGTTGTTTTCCTTTTTTTTTTCAAAAAAAATATTTTGAGTTGGCTCACAAGATGTCACAAATTCAAATTCTTCTGATCTCAGTTAATTAAGAATATCTTTAATGCTGAAATTATTTTTTAAGTCGTGAGGTGAACTTCTACAGTTAATATAAGTTTAAGCATTTCTTTTCTTGTGATACTATTTCTATTTAATAACTTCTTTGTTACTTGATTGATAAGTATGTATTTATATTTATTCATTCCATTTCTTGTTTTTATTTAGTTGTATTATATTACTGTGCTATTTTAAAGTTTCTAACCCAATTAATCATTCTAAAGTAGGATGCAAAAGTTAGCTTGGTATATTATTGTTTATTTTAAAATTATAATTATGTTTAAGCTGTACTTCTGTGACTCATTTGGAGATTTATATGCAAGTACCATGTTTTATTCATCAGCATGTTGAAATTATTTTTTAATGAAAAGTTGCCATGCTTCTCATGATAAGATAGCATCTGAGAGGTTATCTTAAAATAATTGTGTTGGAACTCTTACATGCAGATGCTTCTTTTGGACCTTTTTTAATTTTTTTTGATACCCTGCAAGCCACCACTGGGGTGTGTGGCAGGGGATAATTATACACCAGGCATGTAATGTCAAACAAAGTTTTTCAACCTTAAAATTGTTCAAAATCTACCAATCAGAATATGACGAGATTGATTGGTTGTGAAGAAATGACTTAATTGGCTCTGTAATAATTTGAATGTAGGCAAAAGCTACCCTTTTCTGGAAAATGTACTTCACTTTTAACTAATTGTATTACTGTGTAAAATAATTGGAATTTATCATCATCTAAGGTCTTTTGTGGTTTCCTGGCTATTTGAAGTTAAATGAAATATCAAACTGGTAAAATTACATTCAAAGGCACGTTTAATAAATCCAATAGATACCGTAGACTACACACAAGGCGTGACTTTGAATAGAAGGTGGTTTCAGAATTTAATGCAGATGTGTCACTCAATCATTATATAGTCAACTTCATGTTTCCAAAATGTGATTGCTCTTTTGGTAAAATGTTTTGATTCCCGTGGAGCACTGGAGGCATGTGCATTTGATGCATCCTGGAGAAATATTACTAAAATATTTCTTCAGTCCACTCCTGCTTGCTTGTTATGCAAGACCGAGACATAGTAGTTCTTGCTATGTCTCAGCATAACAGATCTGGCTATTATTTTGGCAAACTAATAAAAGTCTAAGATAAAAAAATGGGTAAACGAGAGACATTTTTAACTTTATGACACTCACAGTTTGTACTCTACTCGCAACCACTGCTTGCCTCGGCAACTTATCCCTCAACAAATGTGTCCCTGGCAAAAAACTATATCATCTCACAAACGTGTAGCAATTTGTTCAGGAAGCAGTGAAAAAGTTTTCTTGGGTTGACACCTGAAAAAAATGCATAAAATAACTTCTGGAGTATTCCATTTGAGCTCCCAAAACTGTTTTTGATATCTGTGAGATCATTAATTATATCAAAGTTCATATCAGTGTGCAGCAATTTTCAAGGAATGTCTTATTCATTTCATCATAGGAATAAATCAAGATCATCATCGACATTCATTTACTGACGGCTCACATAATGACATGTTCCAATGAACTGTATTCCTTTTGTGTAGCAAGGAATGCTTGTAATATTGGAAAAGTGTACATTAATTTTTTTCCAATATCTCAGATTCAATATTAATCACTGATGAGTCATGATAGTTATTTCTACATTACCATAATGAACAAGGGTTGAATCATCCATTGTTAATCATGGCTTAGAAGAATGCAGAAAAATTTCTGCACAGTTATTTCCCTGGCATTTTCGGTCTTATTCCTTAACTTTGAATACTTTAAAATTTGAGTAGCTTAAGCTGTAACTTGTGCATGCCATTACATACAAGGTGTGACTTGGAATGAAAGCTGGTGTTGGCTATTGCTCTCCACTAATTATTTTGAAATTTTTTTTGAGGGAATGTGTGTATATTTATCGATAAAATGAACACTTGTTAAAATAAAAGGATATTTCAAATGCTAATGTAAGAAATTCCAAAAGTTGATTAATAATAATTGTTTTATGGAGTTAAAAATGTTGCCCATGTTGTACTGTAAATAATGTCAGGAGGACAAAGGGGAAGTAGCTTAACAATATTGACAAGCATATGGCACAATGATTTCATTGGTAATCCCAAGCAATAATTTTTGAAAATGCACATGCTTGCCTCAAGACAAAATTTTTGCCTTAATAAAAATGGACGGCGAGGCTTTCTCAATGAAATTGAGAAAGTATTGCCTCTAATTTGTAAATGTTACAAGAAAATCTTTGGTTTTTTTAAATATCATTGTGAATTAGTTCATAAAATTATCTTGTGTATTGAACTTTGATCAATTTGTTCTTACCTAATTTCCCAGATTACCTAGAGGGTAGGGTAATCGCCAGTAATAGCAAATTTGCAAGTGACTGAGTCTTGGTCACAATCCCACAATACTTTCCTCTGCTGGTGGTCACTTCGGAAGGCATGAGTGAGCATTTAGACTGCATGAATCCAGAATTTCAGATTTCATCATTTGATGATTTTCATTTCCGAATATCAATTCTCCATGTCAAAAAATAGTCTAATAGGCAGTCATTGAAATAGAGGCATTTATTTCATGGTACTAAGAGGTGCTCTTTGGTTTACTCAACTCATGGACCCATTTTTCATTATTCACATGAGTTTCAGAGTGAGTGGTTGTATATTTTGGGCAGATTTATTTCATGTGATGTAAAGTGTGTGAACATGTATTTTTGATAGGTATATTCACAAACTTGGTTAGATTATTCATCCCAAAATGTCTCTCATAACTAAGGCCAGTGAATGTAATTAGCAAATGTAATCTGACACAAGAACAACGAAAATGATGACATTCCTTCATTTTGATACTTTCACAGAACATTTTGCTTGTAGCAAGGGAATGAAGTTTTGTCATTTTGCCAAAAATAAACCATTTCCATTCAACACCAAAGCCAATAGGGCTGAAGCATTCTCTTGCATTTGATTTAGAATTCTACCATGAGGCAGCACCATACAGATACCTCAACACCAACATAATTGTTAGAAGCCTAAGCTGGTCTTGGCCGGTAGGGAAGCATGTTTCTTCATGGAGATGTGAACTGAAGTTGACTATCACTCTCAATCACTATTAAATAAAAATCAACTGAAGTCATTTTCTGCAGTAAAAGGTTAATACACTATTAATGGATTTTCTTTTAAAATAATGTTGTAGACCTAAATGTGATTATTATTGCAAAATGCTTACTATTCCAGCACTTTTGTGACCAATTTAATTTTCTGAATTATGTATACACAACTTCCTTTTTTTTAGATTCTTTAGCTTGTGAGTAACATATTTTCTATTTATATAGCTATTTCAGATTATATTTAAATTTATTTTTGAGTTAATGTCTTTAAATTTTTTGGATAAGGGTTTATTATAAATTTCTATTCTTAAGGGTATTATAGTTTACAGTGAGTAGCTACATTGAAATACAATTTTGGTTATCTTGCTTTTTCAAGCATTTATTTCCTGTTAACTGCTGGGTATGATTCAAATAGGAGTCTGAGCGTCTTGGGTAAATTGATATAATTTTTTAGTATTCCTCTCTCATGGCTTTTACCAAATATGCCTATCAAGTCAACAATTGAGGCTATATAGCAGCACCAAAGATGCACTGTAGTTTATAAAAAACTCAAAGTTACGGGGAGAGAAATCCTGAAAAAATTCAGATTTCTCTTGTAGCCCTTTTTCAATTTGCCTTTCCCAATTAGTTTCATCTGTATGATACATTGTGAAGAAGCCTATATATATGTGTATATATATATATATATACATATATATATATATATATTCATATTATATATATAAGCTATATATATATATATAAGCTAATATATATATATATATATATATATATATATATATATATATATATATATATATATATATATATATATATATATATATATTAGCCTTTTAATGGCGATTACCAAATACAAACCTTGCCCATTGTTTTAATATTAAACTCCCAAGTAGTTCATCTTGAATTTGGGGAAACATGAATAGTGGTACTTTTTCAATGTGTGATGATAGAATCATGATATTCTTCTATGAAGGTGTAAAGGCTATTAAACAGTTCAAATAAAGTGTGAGACTTGACTTTGGAGGGGTGTTAAAATTATCTTTGAATTCTTACAGAAGTAAGATTACATTATTGTTAAACTCGTACAGAGGTTAGATTGGAGCTCTCTGTTAATTGTGAATGTGTTCTCAAGGACATGTACATATTGTTGTTTTTTGCAATCCATCACGAGACTGTTGGGGGATTATCATTCTTTCTCAGTTTTGTCTAGAAACTCTGCTAATTGTGGTGGTCCTGAGCCAATAAATTGGCTCAATTGGTGGTATGGGGATATAGAATGATAGGGGCATCCACATTGAAGTGGAAAGGTTAAAAAAATTGAAAGAAAGCACAACTAGATATGAAAGAAGGTTTTGACTCTGACCACAGGAGTTATTACATGACTTATCCTCTGCAATAGTTATTTCTTTTATTTTTTAGCAAATCTTTCCAATGACAATCTCACAGAGAGAAATTTAGTATTTAAACAGATCCATGCTGTGATTGGAAATTTTATTTCTGACTTTAAACAAACGAGTTTAAACAAACTTATGGATGGTGATTTCATCAGGAATATACATTAAGTAAATTAACTGTTAGTTAAGTGTATTCAGTGCTCGAATCTTATATTTCAATTTGAAAAGCTCAAAGTTGCAGTGTGATGACAGGTACGATAGTTTCTTAATGATCATCTCTCTTTAAAGGTTATTTTATTTTCCCTCATTTTTTTAGGTTCATTTGAATTTGGTCCAAGGCTTCCTGATTGTAAAATTGGTTATATTTAGAATTTTCTAAAATATGACTGAGTGTAAGCATTTTTATTGCCAAAGTATCAATGATATTGTTATGGTGTTTTCAGCACCTAAGTTCTTAAGGCCAAAGAATTTATGAATCGGACCAAGTTTTATAGTTGTTTTTAACATTATGGTAAACCCTCATTAGGGCAAATTGGAAGGGACCAGGTTTTGTCATATGTCATGATAAAAAAAAACATTATGCCAACAGAATTTTCCCACATCTTTCATCACATCATGCTGGGGTCACACTTTTGTTTGGCTTGGATGCGATGTTTTGTGCTACATGCATTCTTACTAATGAGGGTTTACTGTATTTGTAATGCTTGTCTCCCTCCCAAAAAAGGTTTCTAGTCGTACTTTCAAAATGAAAACGATCCTGGCATATGTCGTTTTGAAGTGTGTCACTAATGAGTGAAAGAACATTCTTCAAATGTAACACATTCATTATGATGTTCAAAATCATCAAAACTATTGGAATTGTTTCTCTATAAGTGTAAAAAACTGTATTTAATGAATGTTACATGTTCTGTTCATGTCCTGTAAATTATTGTAACATATAGGTACTGAAACAATTCTGACTTTTAAAAGTGGAAATATAGATATTCTAAAACCAGTTGCATCTTAGGAGTTGAGGTGTTAATGTATGTTATGTACTGGATTAGAAGGTGTAATATGGCAGAATTGTTGATAGGAGCACAGAAAATCCTGTTCCATGCCATCTCATGTTTTTGTTGAATACCCAATAGCAACACTTGAGCTTCCCAGTTAAGTGGTTTATAAAAGAGTAGATTTGCTGTGTGAGCTTAAGTAGTTGACATTGTTGACATTGACCATAAGAATGTTTTGTTGCATTTGAATAGTTTTGATGTGAAATAATGATAACTATGGTATTTTATCATGAGTTATGTAGTATGATTCATATGTATAGTTTTTGCATATGAGTATGTATAATGATATTGAGGTGTACTAAACTTCATTTGTTAAACTTAGGAAAAATAATTTCCAATTAAATGTTAATTTTTGATGGAAAATGCTGAAGAGGCCCTAGGGCTACCCTTGCACAATGGAGCTTTATTGCACTTGTGTTGGGCAATGGCTAAAGAATTTTGAGAAGTTTAGTGTCAGCATTTCATTCATCAGTTGAAGTGTTTACCATTTTAATTGATTCATTGATTTAAGTCTGGTATTCAGTACTTAAAAAGAAGCTTTCATAGGTATTTATAAAAATATGGATTAGTTATCCCAAAAAGTGACTGGAATGTCAAACTATAGTGTCATATATTAAATCTTGAAATTTATTTTTAGAAGATTATATTGAAGTATTATATTTTCAAGCTCTCAGCAATATGGAGTTGGTTATTATTCTGTGAATTTTTAGAGTAGTTACATTGTAAAAATTAGCATTTTCTGTTCAATACTTGGACAATAAATGATTGTTCCACTGAGTATGAGTTATGTTATATGAAATGTTAAAATACTAGTGCCAATCCACCTAAACCTTAGTTATTTCAGGAATTATCTCTCCACATTTTATGAATAATGATTGCTCACTTAATAGGAAAACCTTTCACCAAACTACTACTAAAAATCCCCAATTTCCCAAGGTAAATTCATTCAATGTTAATGAAGATTTAATGGATATATTATGCCCAAAGGACTTTATTATTATTATTAAGTAATCTACTGTTTAAGATGGTTTTGGATGGACACAACTAACAAATATTTTGTTTCCCCTAACAGAACAAAACCCAACATCCTACTCTACAACAAGTCCCTCTTCATCTCTGTGTACTCACTTCCTCCCCTCATCCCATCCAATATCCCTTTCCTATTCCTTCCCTTACCTCGTTTGTCCAACATTCTCCCCTCTACCACAGTCTTCAACATCTCATTGCTGATCAATATGCTTCTCATCCAATTTTCCTGCCCCCTAATGACTTCTCCTAACAATCCCATCTCCTTGCCCACCATGCCTTGCACTCCTCATTTGTTTTCCTTTCAGTCCATTTCACCTTCTCCATTCTTCTCCACACCCATATTTTCAAAAGTCTCCAATCTACGTCTACCCTCCTGCTTCAGTGACCACTTTCCACGCCGTACATAGCCACGCTTCATATCAGAGTTTTTACGACTCTTGTCTTAACCTCCCTATTCAATGTCCCCATTATTAACTCCCTCCTTGAGAAAGCCTCTTTGCCTAGCACAATTCTTCTCCTCACATCACTACCACTTTGACCGCATTGGTCCAAAACACTTCCAAGATACACAAACTGTTCTACCTGCTCTTTTTCTTCCCTCCTATTTTAATGTTTAGCTTAGCCTTTTTCTTCCTGGAAAATCGCATAACCTTTGTTTTATTAATATTGATTCTCATCCCATATCTATCGCACTGAATGTCCAGTTCACTCAGCAATGCTTGCAACCCCTTGGCTGACTGAGCAACTAATGCTTGGTCATCAGCGAACCTAACCGATTTTACGAATTCCCCTCCGACTTTCATTCCTACCTCCAGTTCTTCCCATGCCTCTTTAATCATTTCCTCCACATATACGTTGAACAGCACCGGTGACAATGGGCAACCCTGCCTTACCCCTCTTCCTGACACTGCTCATCCGGACTCTCCGTTCCCCACTCGCACCTGAGCAGTCTGAGACATGTACAGGTTGCGGATCAGTCTCCTGTCCCTCCAATCCATTCCTATTTTCTGCAATACACACATTAATTTTTCCCAATTCACTCTATCAAACACTTTTTCGAAATCTATATAATGGGCAAATACTTCCTGATGGTATTCTATATTCCTCTTGATTAGTGATCTCATTACTGCAATGGCATCATGCATGCCTCTCCCCTTCCTAAACCCAAACTGATCATCCCCTAAGTAATTATTTGCCCTACTCGCTATCCTTTTGCTAATGATTCTGAGAACAACTTAAGCTGCATGGGATGTCAAACTAATTGTTCTGTAGTTCTCACATGACATAGACTTGACCTTTTTTGGAATAGGAACCAACACTGATCTCACATAGTCTTCCAGCCAGATTCCTTCCTTATAGATACTATGAATCAGTCCATATAGACTCTTCCTACCACATTTTCCTAAACCTTTTAATAGTTCTGCAGGAATGTCGTCTACCCCCACGACCTTATATGATTTCATCTCCCTTAATGAATTTGTACTTACGCTTTGTTTTTACAAGAATGTTATATATTCATGAAAATGTTATGATTCATGATATGAATCTGAATCTATATTTTTCTTTCACTGATCAAGAGCAGTGTAAATTTTAACTTAAACCACCTTCATCGGATCCATCTCTGTACACTACAAGTTTAGGTGCCATAGTGTCAAAGAATAAGAGTTTCTGCTCATCAAAGATGCTTTGAGAGTTCATTATGCCCTATTCTAACAATTCCAATGCCAGATTAATGACTTAATCCCATATAGTAGATAATAGGTCCCATGGCTTCTATTTTTTTAAGTTGTGCTTCCTTTACCAGGCTTACCTGAGGTGAGCGCCAGGAAAGAAGGAATGTAAGACCATTAGAGAGCTTTTGTCTAACTAATGTGGTCCTACCTCTGCACCGTATGGTTACTCCCTAAGTATATTTCTGGCGCTATAAGCAGGTGGCAAGTCACTGCATGGTCAGAATCTCTATCAATTTTGTCATTTCACTATAAATGATTTCCTGTGTTTTTAAGGTGTCAATCCTACGGCCAATATTGATTTTTAAGAATTCTTTGTCAATATTGTGGTCAACTATGTGATATCAACAGGGGTGAGACAGCAAGGATACAACAGTTCCAAACTGATTATGTTCCAGTCTTAAAAAACACTTGAACACATTCACTTCACATTTGTATTGCCTCTGCCTCTATTGTGGATGGCTATATGGTATATCACATTGAGGGTTTACCTTTGTTTGAGTTTGTTCTTAGGCCATCCTTGTTTCTCCTATGTTTATTTGGGGAGGTTTTAAGTTTTCTCCCAACTTGGCTGCTGCATTTGCTATTTATTTTTTCTGGGTCATCCTACTGATAGCTTCCCCAAATTGCAGGATATTATGAGCCAAAGAACATGATTTCTCTGAGCATTTCAGCTGTTAATATCTTGTTAATTTGAATTCTAACAGGCTGCCCTTCATAATCTCCCTCCCATTGAAACCAACTTACATCATAAATATCTTGGTAATACTTTGCTGTTGCGTTAGCTTAATTTAAGTGGTGTCATTGGTGGAACATCAGTGAAGTAAAAAATTTAAACTTGGCTGTCTGAGCAAATGACTTCATACTTAACGGATCTACCCTCTTCTTAATTGCTAGCCAAGGTAGTTTCTTCCAAAAACACTGCAATTTATACACAGAATGAGTGGACCCTGCTCTATGATTAGCTGAAGCCAATCTGTGGTGCCATTACTGGGTTACATAAATTCACATATATCTTAGCCAAATATGTGATTAGCTAAAAAGGTTTAAACTGTGATTCACATGTCTGCCACACCATCTTTAAAAGTAGCTTTGGTTCCTTGCTACTCTAACAAGGGAATGCTGCACAACTATGAATTTTAGCTTTCTCCGATGGGGACAAAATCTGTGCAAAGGTAACAGCCGTTGAAACAGAGGAAGTTTACTACCTCTATACCAAAATGAAAGATGAATAATTATATTAAAACTTTAATTTTTGTTTAAAGTAAGAGAAAATGTTCAAAGATAGCTTTGGATATGTAATACTTGCAACTCCTAAGTACTCTTTTTGCTTCATAAAATAAAATCATCCATCGCTGTCTGGAAAATAGGAAAAAAAGTTGATGAACCAACTTTTAGCCTGGCCTCTTCAAAATAAAAGATTTTTCAAGGTAAGAGTTTTTAGTGAAAAGAGTTCAATTGTGGACAACCCTGACATTAGGTACACAAGACAAAAATATTTTCTGTACATATAGTCCATATTTATTCAATTATTAGGTAATAATTATCATATTAATTTGTCCTTTATTGGAAATAAACTTAAGTCTGCAAGTACAACAGATATGAATTAGCATGAAAATAATGAGAATTCTCGCTCAATTTATCAACTTCATTTCAATATACAAATCTTTCTTTGTATAATGATGGTTAATCCTTCGTAGGCTGCAATCAAAATGTGAAAAACTGAATTAGTGATATTGAATTTTTGGGCTACTAGGCTAATTATATGTTGCATTGGTATTAATACTGAACGTTTATTTTGGCAATGAACGATGCATTTGCACACATCTATATGAATGTGATTAAATTTTCCACTTAGCAAAAAAATATTCAAATAAATTACATAAGAAAATCACAAATGTTTCTTTCACCTGAACATTAGCTATTCATCCACAGGAAACCAGTCAAAGTATATATCCATATTTTCATCCATAATTCTGTGGGTGATATAATTTTTAGCTTCCTTAGTTATCCTGAAGCAGCTCCATATTCTCAACATGGTTAGTTCATTGTCAGCATCCAAGATGAAGTGAACCGTAGCATTTGTGATACCATGACAATGATCAAGAGTTAAATGGGAAAGTTGTCTCATTGGATTAACCTGAAAATCATAAATGTTACATAATTAAGAAATGCCATAAAGTTTAAGTAGGTTACACATAAATATTAACTGATCAATCTCAACGTATGTGTATGGCAATTGGGGTAAAATGTAAAGCCAATACAAAAATATTATGTCTACAAATGTTTTTCGCCAATGGATTTTTCAGCAAGCAACCAAGCTCTGCATTCCTTTTTATGCCCTTACTTTTCCTTCATCCCACCCAGAGTCCATTGACAGCATCCCTTTTTACTCTTATTCCTCTTTGACCATACGCTGAAGCACCATTCAGATTTAGTGCAAGAGTATCCTTTTACAGCATCACTATCTGTTCACATTTTTTTCCACATCAATAATGACATAAATTTTCATACTCTGTTGATTATTAAATTGCCCAAAGTAGAGGGTTTAGGGAATTGACACGGTTCTCATTTCTTGCAATCAAGAAGCAATAGTGCAGTAATAGGTAGCCAGACCCATTCATGCTAAAAATTTGTGTCACAAAATACATGAATAAGATTCTGGTGAAATTAACTACAGCATAGTCTGGCTCCAAAGCTAGAGTGGAGTGAAGAGAAAATTACTAGAACTTAACACCCCCATGCCACACAGAATGAAATTTAATTAGTGCTCAAAAAAGGAATGAATTCTGGGAGGATTTAAGAGTGTTGAATTGAAATTTTTCATAGTGGTGCATTATCAATGTATCACAAGTACAGGCATTAGCATCTCTTCTCCTGTGTCCAAATGGGATTGAATTGGCCAATTCTTATCACATCCCCTGGGGACACACCACAGAACTTGATGCAAATGGTAGTGCACAGTTCAACAAAAGCCACAACATTTCTAGGAAATGCAGGAGGCATCATGCTCAGTGAGGAAAATGCTATGCAAGTTTCAGCTACAACTTTGAAACACAGGAAACAATATTATGACTAGATTTAGTTGCATTACACGAAGCACAAGTGCATATTTCCCAAGATGAGCTTATCATATTCAATATCTGTACAGAGAGAAATTGTCGACATGGTGCCCTAGTGCGTAGACGTTGGGCTGCTGACCGGAAGGCACGGGCTCAAACACGGGTACCGCGGGTCACGGATGAATCTGGATAGCCCCCGATTCATCGAGACTGTGATCTTCCTAGGATAATGAAAGCGACACACGGAAAGGAACTGGTCCCCCTAAACTGATGTGCGCTCCATCATCTCACTCTCAACAGCGGCCGTCATCATTCAGTTTCCGCATTCCTAATCATGAGTCAAGCGCCGTCCAGACAGTAATTCAAAGGATGGTCCGGATGGGGTGCGGAAGTGATCGGGAATTGGAAAACGTGTGAGTAAACTTTCGAATCATAATGCTAGTAAGACAAATAAAATGGTGCAAAATATTATAAGGAATTTTTAATAGAAAAATGGCAACTTTTATAACATTTACACGTGCCTGCTCGTTTTGAAATAAAAACGCATGCATCATAGTTAGAGTCCATCTACTGTTGTGGACTCCCATGCATTTTTCCAGACTGTCGATCTCCTCCCACCAGCGAACACCTTCCTATAGCTGACCACGAGAACGAGTGGTCATCGAGAGGCAGCATAATGCCTATCGAAAAATGCAACCACACATAAAGCCACTGGATACCATTCAAGTGAAAAGTTTCGTAATAAACACCCGGGAGAGCATTCAGCCGAAAACATCGTCAATCAGGTGTGTCTTCTCATCCAAAAACTCAACCCAGTGAAAACAATCCGCTCCTGCATCTATAGACCACCCTCAAAAAATGGTCATTTTATTTAATCCTTGGCATATGTTGTAAATTTTGAATGAATTATAAAAAATGGCGAAATGATTATAATTTTTATACATCAGTATTGAGTTAGCAATATTATTACATCAGAAGCTGTATAAAAATTGGGATTATTATTATACTGTACGAATACATAATTTCGCTAAAATTTGATTTTCACTAATCGTTGAACCAAAGAAAGGTTACATTTTTATCAAATTTTCCTTTCATCGTAAAACTTTTGAGTCGATATTTTTTTTTCGACTCCTCCCCTTCCCCCCTAATTTTAATGGCGCAATTTGTGCCAAGAACCATCTCTCGCTGGATGAACATAGGGTAACCCCGAGATGCAATTCCTTAATGTTCATTTTCCAGGCAATAACCAAGAGGGGACCACAAAGTTTATCTTCCATGTGTACTTTCGCGCGTATTGACAAACTGTTTATTAATTATTGTTTCCATTACATTTGTTGTTTCAAGCGTAAGTCTGAGGAATCCATGCAGAGTGAATTGAAACGGGTATACCTTGTTATTCCACAGACTATTAATTCAGACACGACCCGAGTTTCGAAGTAAAATAACATGGTACACATAACATGGTAACATGGTAACATAACATGGTAACATAATGGTAACATAACATGGTAACACATAACAAAAGGAGTTACGCGAGCTATTTGTAACAGAGGCGTGAGAAACAGGTCCGTTTGAAATGGCCGGTTGGGTGATCGATCTTCGTCCGTCGGAAGTACGTAGATATTTAACTTCACCCGTGATTATTGTAACCGATGCCAATTGTTAATATAACTTGCGACCAGGGTGCATTTATGATCTCCGGCAGGCGTAAATTCTTAGCTATGCGGATTAATTTTCCCACATTTGCATTCTCCTTCAAGAACCGTCCATATGATGGTTCAAAGCTACGATTTTCAATCACCTAAAATTACTTCATCCGTTGAAAACATTTAAATACTGGTATATAACTTACATGATATCTAATAACGAAACAGAGGGCTAATGAAGACACCGACCTACGAGATGTTTAGAGAAACATATCCGTAGTTGACCATAGTCTTACGATTTCTATCATCATAATTTAACGCAAAATGCAACCACACGCATGCAAGAACTGCTTGATTGAGATCTCCTTACCTTCCAAATTGTGCGGAACATTTCATCTGTTAAAATACCAACACCTTTGAAAAGCAAATTCTTCATATTCTTTGAAAATAAGAGTAATTGCTGAAGAACATTTGCTGGAAGAATGAAATCAGGGTCGGCCCAAATCTCAAGGGCTTGGAGTTCTTGAAAGTGCTCTTCACATATCTTCTGATGCATTAGCTCAAACTCTGTCACCTCAGAGAGGGCGAAGTTCACTAAGTGGGGGCAGGCCTTGCCTATAGCTGCGAAAGGAAACTCGCATGAGTATGCACTCGAAGATGTGGAGTCAACTGGGAAGAGCAAAAGCATCGTATAATAAAGGGGCAGGGGAAACAGAGGGTGCAGTGAGAGGAGTAGGTGAGGCTTCAGGGAGGATCGTCTCATCCTGCTCCCTTCCGCAATAGTATACATATTAGGACACTTTACCATAGTTTTAATAAAAAAGAAACTTTATTAAACACACACACACACATACATAAATATATGTACCTTGCACGAAAGTCTCACGGATGTGAATAATAATTCAAACGAAGGAGCGAGATGGCGATAGCCAACAAAAATATAGAAAGACACACAAAAAAAGGTCACTCACAAATATTCCAAATATATGGTGGCAAGACCACCTTCCTCTGGGGAAAAAATGAACAGAGGTCAATCAGTGAACTCAGTTCCTTCTTTCCCCAGAGGAAGGTGGTCTTGCCACCGAAAATTTGGAATGCGTGTGTCCTTTTTTTGTATTTTTCTATATTTTGAATTAGTCTGTATCTTGAATACCATAGAGACAGTAATCAGGTTTGGTAGGTTTTGATAGTGCTCACCCAATACTACTATAAGTCCGACGGCGTGTGAAATTCACACATCAGGGTAGGTGGGGTAGTTCCTTTCCCTGTGCCGGTTATGGTTTCCCAGGAAGATCTGGTACCCGAAAAATTACATAGCTTGGTGGAGCTGCAGGTGCTCAGAGAAGCTTGCCCGGGAATCTAACCCGGGCGAATAGTTAGGGTGTGGGATAATATATATCGGGGGAATAATTAGGGTGTGGAATCGACGCTGTTTGTTCTCGTCTGTAAGACGGCGTGGTATTCATCGTGCACAGATTTTACGGTATCCCAATTGCTCAATAATGAAGCCGATAATTTCTATAGATATTCCAATATGGTTTGCGATACGCTTTTGAGTGATTCGCCGGTCATTTTGAATTAAATCTTCGACGAGTTTGCGATGTTTATCGTCTGTGGCAGTGATTGGACGT
This sequence comes from Hetaerina titia, assembly GCA_037158775.1. NCBI lineage: Eukaryota > Metazoa > Arthropoda > Insecta > Odonata > Calopterygidae > Hetaerina > Hetaerina titia. Next base: position 87,098,348 of record CM073779.1, read on the forward strand.
CCACCACGTCTTTCATCAACAATTATGACTTTTCCAGGCTCGCAACCACGAAACATTACTATCCATTGAATAAGAGTGGACCTAACGTCAGCATTGTCATCATAAACAGCCTTTAAACAACGATGAACCTCAGTAGGAATCACTCTTTCAGCATTTAACAATTCGATAACAGCACGCTGTTTAACTCGCGTTGACATAGCACTAGAGCACGTCTCCATACTTCCCCGTCTCAAAATACGCTGGATAAATGTAATTACCTCAAACCTGCGCATGCGTGTTGAGGGGGAATGTTACTTCCACATGCCACCAGGAGTGTTTCTGGAGGTAATTCTGCTTGTGGTCTGCAAGCATGTGTGCATTATTTTTCAGCCTACCCTCGTATTATTAAGTAATTTGCCGGTTACGGTAGGTTTTGGATGGACACAACTACCAAATAAATATTTTGTGACTCCTAGTAAAACACAATCCAGCAACCCACTCTACACCAAGTCCCTCTTCATTTCTGAGATCTCAATTCCTCCCTTCAACCCGTCCAACATCCCTATTCTGTTCCTGCCCTTTCCTCGCTTGCCCAACATTCTCCCCTCTATTACCTTCCTCAACATCCAACTGCCGATCAATACGGCCTTCATCCATTTTCCTGCCTCCATAGGATTTCTCCCAACAAACCCCTCTCTTCGCCCACCATCCCTAGTACTTCATTTGTTTTCTTTTCGGTCCATTTCACCTTCTTCATTCTTCTCCACACCCACATTCCAAAAGCCTCCAATCTACTTCTATCATCCTGCTTCAGTGACCACATTTCCGCGCCTTACATAGCTACGCTCCATATCAAAGTTTTGACGAGTTTTTTCTTAATATCCTTACTCAACGTCCCTGTCATCAACTCCCTCCTCCTTGTGAAAGTCTCTTTGCCTAGCTCAAGTCTTCTTCTAACATACTTATTACTGTGACCGCGTTGGTCAAAAACACGTTCTGGAAAATTGCATAACTTTTGTTTTGTTAATATCCACTATCATATCGATAGTACTCTAGTGCACTGAATTTCCAATTCACTCAGCAATGCTTGCAACCCTATGCCCGACTGACAAACCAAAGCCTGGTCATCAGCAAACCTAACCAATTTTACGAATTCCCCTCCGACTTTCACTCCTACCTCCAACTCTTCCCATGCCTCCTTGACCATTTCCTCCACATATAGTATACATTGAACAGCACCGGTGGTGATGGGCAACCCAGCCTTACACCTCCTTTTAACACTGCCCATCCGGTCTCTCCGTTCCCCACTCGCACTTGAGCAATCTAAAATATGTACAGGTTGCGTATTAGCCTCCTGTCCCTCCAATTTATTCCTATTTTCTGCAATATTCTCATAAGTTTTTCCGAATTCACTCTATCACACGCCTTTTCGAAATCTATATAATGGGCAAATACTTCCTGATGGTATTCTATATTCCTCTCGATTAGTCATCTCATTACTGCAATGGCATCACGCGTACCTCTCCCCTTCCTAAACCCAAACTGGTCATCCCCTAAGTAATAATTTGCCTTACTCTCCATCCTTTTGTGGATGATCCTGAGAACAACTTTAGCTGCGTGGGATATCAAACTTATTGCTTCGTAGTACTCCTTTCCTATAGCCTGTACCTTTTTCGGAATAGGAACCAACACTGATCTCTCCAAGTCTTCCGCATTTTACTTCAACTTCAAAGCCTTGAATCTACGCACCCTCAGCCTGTTCCACGCGGTGTATTTGATTGTGCATTGGCGGGCATTCCTTATTTCTTTGATATTGAAATATTCGCGGAAAATTCCTCAAAAACGAGAAGACGATCCTATAGACATGAACATGCGACGTGTTTCATGCATGCGAATTTGTATGCACGGGGTATTTTTGAAGCTTCACCTGCAGCCGGGGTTCGTTTTTCAAAGTTACAAGTCCTCTTCGTAGAGTCTTAACTGTTACATCAAATCTTCAAATCCTCATACTGGGTTATATCTACCTAATACCCCGCAGGCCGCAGCAAGGGTGTGTGGCGGAGGATGATAGGCCACCAGCCATGCATGCATAATTATTATAACTCTGTGCAGATATTATCTCGATCATGCCTCAGACAAAGTTAGTCGTCGCGGAAGAAACTACTTGAATAATAATAATATATTCATTAACAGGACGGTATTCAAATCATATGGGAACAATGTTATAAAAATGGGTCTATTTTAAATGCATGCAGGATATCGACAAAATGTAGACATTGCCAATACTAATACATTCCTCTTCGCGACTGCGATCATTTTTATTGTAATCTCCATTATCGGCAAATATTACGTGCTTGCGCCGTTTATTACATCAGCAGATTCCGTAAACGTAAATTACAAGTACTTAAAAATTGAATTGTTAAGAGAGGAAATTCGCCCCTGGTCCTCAAGTGGAGCTCTCCGGCTTACCGCCCACGTCTACGTATGAGAATTTGGAGAGTATGAGGCTGGTAAGCTGATCGCCCACGGCCGTGAGGAGAGGCAGCACGCCCTGATTGAAGTCCATGGTGTCGTCTTCATCGGGGCAGGTGGTGAGCGAGAGGGAGGTGAGGCGACGCAGCATCATGAGCGGGTACAGCGCCTCGGAGGGCAGCGGCGTAGCGTGGACGGTGACGCTGGTGGCGGAGGGACAGAGGCGCGCGGTGGCCGCCGGCCCCTCCGCGGCACCCCCCGCCGGTTCCCCAGACGACGTCACCGTGGTCAGGCAGAGGCTGGGCCGCGGTTCGAGGGGCCGCCGACTGGATGAGACTCCGAGCGCCGCCATGACTCGCTCACCCACCCGACCGCTCCAAGCCTCCAGCACCCTCAACACCTGGCAGCAGTCAACGGGGGAAGAACACATCCATCATATAGTCCCTCAGGATAACATTGGGACTAGGGAGGGAGAGAGGGGAAGGATTGGTGACTCACGTGATTCGCCCCGGGACCAATAGCGACAGTCCCGTACGGTGTTCAACCAGCACGACATTCTTTCTAATGCCACTTTATGGAGTTAAAAATCGTCCCTCTGGGTACTGTGTTGCCCTTTGCTAATTTCACTCAATGGTTTTACAGACTTTGTCGGCTATTTCTTTTCATTATTCCATTTTTTTCAGAAACTGTGTCCAAGGGTACATCTCTTATACCTATTTCAACAGGGAGGGAATAAGAAAGGATATAGAGATGTTTTTATGAACGCGTCTCAATGAAACATGCAGCAACGCCGAATTGGAATTACCATGGGCGTGGTCATTTCCGGACTTCCTGGAAGCGTCATTTCTCAATTGTCCTTGAGTAACTCCGAGGACTATTCCACAAGTCATTTGAAGGATGTGTGGTAGCCCGAGGTCCGGAGTGGAACGATTCCACTATTGCAGCCGGCCCATTAATTGGGTCTCGTGTTTTAGGCCATTTTTCCGAGTACCACCCACTCCTCACCCGTGGTCCCGTTTCATACCTTCACCAATTCTCTCTAAATATTACGTAACGCCCACACGGAGTATTTATTTATCAATTTCAGAAACTTTAAACGTTATTAAACTCTAGGAAATTTGACTTTGCTCTTTTTTAGTAATATTCTCCCAGTAGTTAGACACTTTTTGAATGTGTGAGTGTTTTACTGAATGCTTATGAGTGCGTTTGCTCTGTGTTTTCCCCTGGCGCGGAATTAATTCCCTAAGTATTCACGGATAATGACCCAGGCATCCTTAGTGGGGTTTCCTCAACCGTGTGAAGGATCCCATTTTGGGTTGAGTGTGTGTGTGTCTGTCGTTGGCCACTGACGAGGAAGTACCATTCCCGCATACCACTACCGAAGGATATTCTGGTTGAGAGGTTGTGGTCTGTCACTGTCGTGGAATTTCTTCTCCCACAAACTTTAGTTTTTCCTTTTGGACGAATGGAGCTAATTTATCACGGTCATACCAGATTTTCTTTTAACTTGTTATTGAAACGTTATTGGCAAACTTATGGTTACCAGAGGGATATCCCACGCCATATGATATGATATTGACTCATATTCTGGTAAATTTCGCTTTTAGTTGGCGGAATGGAAGCCAATTGATCAAAGGTTCATCCAAGGAACGGAGTTTTTTCAGGTTCAAACTCTGAGTGATGACTCGGTACACCTGTAGCTGAAACCAAGGTGCGTGACCTTCTGATCACTAGGAAGATCTTGTGCCTTACCTTGAAAAGCCTCCCGGTTTGGGCAAAGCTGGTTTGGCATCCTAACTATCCGGGGTCATTCAGTGATCATTGAGCCCACAGAGCAGCCATGCTGCCCTAGGTCACTAAAAATGAAATGAAATTCCTACCATCGTTGAACCCTCTTTAGGCCCGTTCAGTTTTCACGTAGGCGTAAGCATTGATTGTCCAAGCAGAGGGGTCTTACCTCAAACATTCGCTCGAAGTCGAATTCCTGCAGCACGGGAAGAGCCAGCAGGGCGACGGCGGCCCCCGCACTCGTGACCCACGTGTCACTGACGCTAAGGCGGCGGAGCTTCTGGCAGCGAGCGGAGCCGTCGGACGCCAGGCACAGCATCACCACTCCACGGTCCGTGGTTGGGGTGGACGACAGATTGAGGTCCAGCAAGTGAACGCACTGCTCCCCTATTTTAGCCAACATCTGCATTATATTTGGAAAGAATAACAAGCAAAGAGCATCTCCATGTGATGACAGGCAGAAAATATTTCTTGCAACATACTCTAATTCCAGTTCTTTTTCCGCGAAAAGAAGGAATGGATACAGAAGGGCCACCATCAAATGGTAGTCACCCTTCCAGGCAATTTCTAAGGTTCACATTGCATTAGTGCCTCTCTAAAACAATAATACTCTACGTAAGATCAAATATTCTTCTCGTCATCTGTCACTTATTCTCCTCAAAGTAGTGAAACCGAATCGATTTCCAATGGCATTTTCATGCACTTTCTGAACAATGGCGATCAGAATTTCCAGAAGTTAGGAGTTCAAACTGGGCATGTATAAATCACAAAAGAAGCATGTCAAGGCTCCAAAGGAATGCGCTTGTAAATTAAGCAAACAACGCTCTTTCCCTTTGAATGGAAACAATTAGAGGCTGGCAGACGATCATTGACTACCTGAAGCGTTCATGAAGTGGAGAGAAAATTTGCGACCGCTGGCGACGTTGTAAATAAAATTGAAGTACGTATGACGAAATAAGCACATAAAATTATGCGTGCTTTTAACCGAGAATGCAGAGATGCGGTTCAGTTTTTTGATATGATATGGACCCGTATTCTTCGTGATTCCGATTCTCGAAAACCATGATCACGAATACGATAATAATATACAATATGTTATTATATGTAACCTTACCACAGTTTTGAGCTTATATATATATATATATATATATATATATATATATATATATATTTATATATATATATATATATATATATTTATATATATATATATTTATATATATATATATCTAGCAGAATATAGAATGCCTAGTAGTGGGCAGTACTACTGTTTCTTCTGAGGAAGACGGAGCTAAATTCCGTCGAAATTATTAATAAATAACGTGTGAGTGTTCTTTTGATGTGTTCTTATATTGTTTGTTGCTGTCCAAGTTTATATATTTATATATATATGCGTATATATATATATATGTATATGTATATTATATGTTCAAAGTCAGGCATTAACCAATCATTGTGCAGGTATGGCTGTTACCCTATCAACCCTCGCCACGTGCCCTTACGGTGGCGTGCGGATAATTGTATACATGTAGATATCTTATTTGAAAGTAATTTTGAACGGATGTCTTCGTGGAGTGCCATAAACAGGATTAATTAGGGTAAAGATCTTAAAAAAAGTTTTGTTTAAATCAAATATTATTACTGTACAAAAATGAAAATATTTATTGCATTCCATACAAAAGGTAAAGTTGAATATCAGTGCATAAATACGTGAAATTACTCGAAGACTGGAAAAAATTTCCCATGGCGACAATTAAATATTAAGTAACAGAATAGAATTCTACATTCAGGCCATGCTTATGCAATTTATTTTCGAAGTAAACTGGAGTGGACTAACGTTTGATGCATCCTCCAAAAGGACTTCAGACGCTGATAAGGCATTATACTACAACGTATTTCATCATGATTTTCTCGACGGCATTGGTCGTTGTACGGGTATTTAGATATTGCATTATGTTAACTGCCTCAAAGTATGGCGCAAGATGTATTTCGGAGATGAGAAGGTATATTGGAGATTGTAGGCATGGATAGAGATTGGAGAGGCGTAACTACAAGTACCATAAATGCCATTCCATAGGTCATGAACCTTGAGGCTCCCGCTGTCGAACACGACATCCGCCCCAGTGGGGCGAGTCCCGTGGTACTTAGCATTCACTACCCGTTTATTGTCGTCTATATGGATTCAGTGGGGAGACTAAATGATGAGCTTTCTCGATTCCTTTCTTAATAGTATGTTAACTTGGCATCATCACATCTAACGGCTTCTCCACTGGGGTTATACGACGTTGCCGCCGCCTTACTGAGGCACATACGCTGCGTGGCCTACCCTTCGGCCGAAACATCTGGGTGCAAGTGACCTCGCCTGGAGAGGCGATTGTTTCTTCCACCAGCCATCAATACCTCCTCATCAGAGCACGAGAGCTCTTCCATCCGGCCCAAGATCGTTCATGGGGAGGGCGGAGAGAGGTTCAGATTATAAATTATTTGGATTGAAATTCAACTTATATTGGAAATTAGTGTCTTAGTGAAATAGGCACTGAAAAGACATAACGAAAACAAAACAAAAGATCTAATGAATACATTTCAAATAAAAGCATAGGAACGAAACTGGACGAGTAAAACCTGTGAAGATACGAGAATGGAAATCTTCGACGAGTTTGCGATATTTATCGTCTGTGGCAGTGATCGGACGTCCGCTGCGTGTTTCATCAACAATTATGGCTTTTCCAAGCTCGCAACCACGAAATTTTACTACCTATCGATTGACAGTAGACCTAACGTCAGCATTGTCACCATAAAAAGCTTTTAAACGACGATTAATCTCAGTAGGAATCACTCTTTCAGCAGTTAAAAATTCGATAACAGCACGCTGTTTAACTCGCGTTGACATAGCACTGGAACACGTCTCCATACTTCCGCTTCTCAAAATACACTGGATGAATGTAATGACCTCAAACCTGCGCATGCGTTTTGAGAGGGAATGCTACTTCCACATGCCACCAGGAGTGTTTCTGAAGGTGATTTCGTTTGTGGTCTGCAAGCATGTGTGCATTCGTTTTCAGCCTACCTTCTCATTAAGGAACACAGGAAAATTATAGGAGTAATGCGAAAATGGGCGCTATTAGAAGAACAATCGATTATTGGAGAGTTAACCAGGGGAATGGAATGGAATAATATGTAAAAGTAAATAGAGAGAAGAGTGAACGGGGAACTGATTAATAACATCGTAGTCGGCATAACTCCACGTGGGCGAAGGGGCCGGTCAATGATTTACAGAAATTTAATGCACGGTGAAAAATCAACACCCTCCTGAAGAGCATGTGGAATTTTCCTATTCTTCCAATTGCTTGGAGGTAACAAGAAATAGTATAAAACAGTAGATGAAGTAAGGCTAATTGGGGAAAGAGGAATCGTTGTAGGTAAACATTCAAGAAAGGCAAATAAATAGGTGAAGGGTGAACGTGGGTAGTCTGAAAAGTTTCCACCGTAACAAATTAACGAGACATTTTTTTCAAATTAATTTTTAATTTTAGTACAGTCTTCTTTTAAGCGGTACACTTTATCTAGTGATGCTTTAAACCCTTCCAAATTTGTTCACCATTCCAAATAGTAGCTGACGTCTTTCTCCGCAAAATAAACGTTTACGTGTGCGATAACCTTCTCGTCCAATGAAAATCTCTGAACTCCAAGCGAAACATAAAGGTTAGAAAATAGGGAAAAAGTCGCAATGGGGCAGATTTGGTGAATGCGGTGAGTGACCATTCACTTCGAAGTGCACTTAGTGAATTTAACCGTAGCGACCGCTCAAGTGTGGGCATTTGCGTTGTCCTGATGGAATAGCACTTTCCTCTTCTTCTTCTCCAAATGCAGTAGTTTTCTTGCAATCTCTGCTTTCAGATTGTCAACTTATACTGCAAAATACTCTCCCGTTATGTTTTACCCTTTCAAAGATACCAGATTAACACAATTCAGTGATTAATTAAAATTAGCAATTTTCCGCAAAAATAAAATTTTATTAATACGACCGGTTTCAATGCAACTACATAACCTTCTGGTAACTGTCATATTCTCGTTGTCTACTGTTTATGCTGAAAAGCAAGTAAGGGGAGGGTAGTGGAAAAAGGGGGAAAGAGGGAGGGGAGAAGGAACGTGGGCAACGTGGGTGACAATGGGGTGGAGAAAGGTTTCGGGTGAGGAGAAGGGGTGAAAAATTAACACAGTCCTGAAAAACCTCGTAGCTGGCTGGAAGGGTTTTCTCGTTGAGGGTGGACTCTTCTGTGCGGCGCCAAGCTCCTAGGGCTGTGGAGAAAGGGGGACCGGGGTTTTCCCCCCGAACGCGAAGATATCCATGCACAAAGAAGTGTGCGAAAAGGAGTAAAGATTGGGATCACTGTGTATATGGTTCCAAGGGGGGGCAGGCGGGGTGAAGGAGAGTCCTAGCGAGGGATTAGGAAGGGGTGGAGTAGGGGATTCACTTGTAAATGTCGGCGAGAGAGTGGGAAAGTTGGGGTGGGAGGAAGGAAGGGGGAGAAAGGAGTGGGGACACAAAGCTTCCCGCCTTCTTCGGGATAACATGGTCAGAGGGTGCACCGGGGGATGGGGGGGGGAATTCCAAGAGTTAAATAGAGGGGATCACTGGTCACACGTACGTCGAGGGAAGGTGATGGAGAGGAGGGGGGAGGGTGAAGATGAGAATTGGACTTCGTTGATGAGGTCCAAGTCCTTCCGATGTAAAATTTCCAGCTGTTCCATGGCGTCTAATTTCTTTCCTTTGGTCAGGTTGTGAAGCACTTTAAAATTGAAATTACAAAAATGGTTGAAATCAAGAAGGTGTTTGGCAAAAATAGAATTTGTAGTTGCATTGAAACCGGTCGTATTAACAAAATTTTATTTTTGTGGAAAATTGCTAATTTTAATTAATCATGATATTCCACCATATCACGCCTGAAACGTCTCTTTTTACAATTCAGAGTTTTTCAAAAATACAGTCGCCATCACCTTCCTGGCCGATGCAACCATAGTGGTAGTTTTATGGGAGGCGACCGACAGCTAAGGCCATTTGCGCCATTAAAGATGCATGGGAAAGGAGGAAGGATGGAGAGAAACCCGGCGTCGGCATTAGCCTACTCTTGTCGAAAGGCGCCAAGGGGGGCCGCAGTTTAACGTCCCATCCGACGAACGTCGTACTTATTCAAAGTGCTCTCCACAAAGCACCTCCAGTAGGGGTCGGGATACCGCTGAAAAATATTTGTAGTCTCCAGGATTTGAACCCGGGACGTCTCGGTGGGAATCCCATGCGTTAGCCTACACCGCACCATCCCACCGATGCAACCATCTTCGCCTTTTTCGGAGCAGGTTCACTCTTTGCAGTCCACTGCTTTGACTGTTCTTTCGCCTCAGGAGTGGGTACTAGTATTCAATATCAGGTGGATACAAGTTTCGTCTACCGTTTGACGCAAAGAATCTGACTCGTGTAAACTTAAACCGCTCCCAGAGTTCCTTGGAAATAGTCATTAGAATGCGTTTTTGGTCCAAAGTGAGCAAATGCGGTACCCAATACGTGTACACAGGTTCAAATATTCATTCAATATATGACAAATGCGTTATTTCAATACTGCCATAGCCACTGCTATCTCTCTAACATTAATCGACGGCCATCAGGTACCATTTGGTGAACTCTTTCGATGTTATCGGCGGTTTTCGCAATTTTTGGCCGTCCAGAACGTTCTTCATCGGCCAAGCTGCTATGCCCACGTGTAAATTCAGCTCCTCAAAATTTCATGGTCGTAAATGATGCTGCAGAGTCCCCTATACACAGATTCCAACTCGTCTTTGATTTGCGTAGGCATACTGCCTTTTTGAAATAATTATTTCCATTTTCACAGCAACCCTCCAAACACATGCTCAAACTAAACAACAGCTGAGTATCCAAAATGGCTAAAAATTTGATGATTAACTTTCAACCCAAGCGCAAACACAATCTCTAACTTTTGTTGAAGTGTGCTGCCATATTGATGCGGAGATCGAAAAATGTTCTGACAACCCTCGTATTAACGGGTAGCGAGATGGTAGAAGGGATGAAACCTGGAATGAAGAGACGAGGGAGGAAAATATTGGAAAATTTGGGTAGCATGAGACGAGAAGAAAGTACATGTATTGTGAAGGATTGAAGGGGGAAATAACGCAGGGGGAAGGATATTTATATTTTGTGAAATTGGCTGAGAAGCCCACAACCAAATGTAATAGTTCTCAGGAACTGTCTATAACCTACCTATCAAGTAGCAGAAAATCGATGGCGGTATTACTATTCACAAACAAGCAGCACGGGGTAGTGTTCCGGAATTAGTCTTGTCTCTTTCAGCTAGAAAACGGTCTCGCCTCAAATACTATATTCAAAATGTTCTGTCTCGAGCTTCGAGATATCACCACATTTTAATAACAATTATTTTTAAACTCTCTTTAAGAACAGTCAATTTCTGCCCACGCTCAAGCCTAAGGATTTAATAAAGAAAATACGATGTTATATGGAAAATAGTAATCTCCATTTTTACGAAAGACCACCTTCAGCTTTCTCATTGTAATGAGGGCTCAGGTTTCCGTTTTCAGAAATGTTTAAACCCCTTCCCCTGATTTGGCTTGTAAAAGTGCTTCGATATTAGTAATAATAATATGAACATACCTGGTCCACGAGTAATGTCATCCGAAGGTTGAGACTGACTAGTGTTGTGAAGCATGGGGCGAGGGAAATGAGTGCGTTCGGATTGATGTGACGAAGGTATGGAATGTCCAGCCTCTGAAGATTCTAGGAGAAAACATAGAGCACATCATGATACACGCTTTATGAAGGCTAAAACATGTTCTATTGGCTAAATGAGGGCACAGACTTACAAGGTATAAGTTTTTCTTCACCCTCGAAACCACTCCATCTCCAATATCAAAGGGATTGTCTTTCGGATGAGGTTCATATGTGACATTCCCATTGTTTACACCATTACATAAAAACCCATTTTATCATTTCATCAAGAAGAGAGATATGCAGCGAGAATTTCAAATCATTTTATTTTTTTATAAAATCAGAACCATAGATTGGAAAATTCTAATTTCCGTAAGGGAAACGACATCCCAAATTTTAACACGCTAAAATGATTAGTGTATAACGAGGAATTACTTTATACCTAGAATTTCTGCTCCACTATCTACGGGATATTTTTATAGTACGTCATGCAGACTGCACATTAATTTCTTACCTGAGGGAATTAGGACCTATTTAAATGTCAAAGATAAGACCATTTCATTTTTGCTCTTGTTAATCTAAGAAATTGTCAATTCCGTATTGATAACACAGGCCAACAGTGGTTTTGGTGCCGGAGCTTTTAATGTTGATCTAAAGAACAATTGGGGTGCTGAATCCAATTACGACTCTAGTTTTTTCCTATAAGCTATAGTTTTCAAGATATAGATATGTTGTTACTTGCATAAAAAATCTTCTACATGATGATATGGGAATATTATATTAATAATAAAACCCACTAAATATAAAGACTTGATTTATTTCTAGGGCTGTTAAATCACCCACAAACACAACAGAATTTTACAATACAATTGAACACAAATACCAAAATTTTTTACTGTAATAAAACAAATTGAAAAGAAAAAAATACATAAAAACATCACTCAACACATCGGAAGCTTCTTTTGCGCGATTTTCTTGAGTGCACTTTGTTCAAACAGTCTCGTTTTAAGCACCAGCAGTAATCTGCCATCATATGGTTATCCCATCTTGGTAGCGAGCTTCCATTGTTTTTATATCCTGGTGAAATCTTTCACCTTGTTCTTCACTTGTGTCTCCTAAATTTCCAAGAAAATTGTCTAAGTGGCTGTGTAGGTAGTGAACTTTTGTGCTCATATTACATCCAAGTGATTTGAAGTTACTGAGCATAATGTTTACCAGCTCAATATAATTTTCACTTTTGTGATTTCCTAGAAAATTTTTTATGACCTCAACAAATGACATCCAACTAATTTTTTCAATCTCATTCATTGACTCGACAAAAGCAGGATCCTTTGTAAGTTGTCTGATTTGTGGCCCCTCAAAAATACCAGCTTTAAGTTTTTCAATACTTATATAGGGCATCTTAATCTTAAGTAGCCGAAGCATAGTCCATCCTTGTCAAGAGCCTTTACAAATCGCTTCATTAGGCCTAGTTTAATATGAAGAGGCGGTAAGATGATTTTCTCTCTTTCAACTAAAGATTCAGCAATGATGTTTTCTTTCCCAACAACCAAGTTTTCTCTCTTAGGCCACTCCTTCTTAATCCAGTGGTTTTGTCTGTCCCTGCTATCCCAGAGGCACAAGAAACAAGGATATTTTGTGTAGCCACTTTGCTGCCCAAGAAGAAAGTTCACCATTTTTAAATCTACACAAATCACCCAGCGATGTTCCTGGTATTTTATCTTATGTAAGACCAATGCTATTGTATCGTATTCTTCTTTCATTTTAGTTGAATGAGCGATTGGTATTGCGCCAAACCTGTTACCATTGTGAAGAAGTACACCTTTTAAACTACGCTTGGAGCTATCAATAAACAAACGCCAATCACTAGCATCATATTGTGATAGTAGTCCCATTTTTTCCAAAAGACCCTTAACGTCTAAACAAAATGTAAGATTGTCTTCTTGAGTAAAGAAGGGTAGTATATCCTTTTCCCTTGTGCGATAAAAACTTATTTTTGTACCGGGTTGCAGTAAATTCTTTTCATGCAGTCTTGATGCTAGTAGTTCGGATGCCTCCTTCGATAAGTTCAGTTCTCTAGCAAGATCGCTTAGTTCATCTTGATTAAATAGTTGAGGAATTGTTGATACCCCCTCGTAGTCACTGCCACTATCGTCAATAGAATGAGAAATGTTTTCAAATAACTCAAATTCTTCCTTAGATATATCTGGTAACGTCTGAAATATTGGGATCGGTATTTCTTCTGAATGGGGTACCAGGCGTCTAGCTGAAGGCAAATCTGGATATGTCCACTTGTGGCGATTTTTTCGATTAATTCCCGAAACATTTACTATGCAAAAATAACAGTCGTCAATATGGTTCACAGATTCTCTCCACACCATTGGCACACCAAATTTTAGACTTTTCCTTTGTCCTATGCCTATGTCCTATGTCCATTGCCGCAGATGTTCAGTACATGTTTTACGCGCAAAATGCGGTGCCCATGTTTTATCTTGGTCACCAAGCTTAACACCAAAATATCCCAAGTATGCACGTTTCACAAAGTCTGTAATATTTTTCCTATTTTCTTTTACCATATATTCCCATGATTACTTATAGATTTATTTAAATTTTAAAATTATTTTCCGGAATATATCAAATATTAAAACAATTAATCGTAAGATGTGCCATATCTAAAAAAGTAGAGCTGTTAAATAAAAACGGATTTCATATTTGGATTCAGCTCTACAAATATAGTTAAAATCAACACAAAGATTCCCGGCACCAAAAAAAATTTTTTTTGTAGGCCTGTGTAATCATTTCATTCTTCGCCTTTGAGCCACAGATTTTGGTTACAATTTCGGCAGATCACCCCCACGATGTGCTCGGCAGGCATATTGAGAGAGAGATATTATTTAGGGAAAAATTTATTAGAGGCATATATTTTAATCCTCGGATACTGATATATTGAAATAACCCTCCCGATACTTGTAATGGAGAAACATAGTTGTCATCTATCATACAATTATTAACACTTAACATTTAGCCAAGAGCTACCTGGTTCAAGGCCATTGCCCAAGCACCCTGCCACGTTCTCCGGTCGAGAGTCGCAGGGCTTGACATGGGTGCAAATATGAGACAATGTCGCCAGTAGAGCGCTTCCATAATGGCCCGAACAAGAAAGTTTGATGTGGCTGGCGGCAATCTCTTGGGCTCGCATCCGACCACTGATGTTCGTCAAGAGCGCTCCCCATTTGCCCCCGTGGCCGTGGGGAGCGACTGGTTCGAGTGGTCGCCCACGGAGACCTCGAACCCCACGCGGGCACCTACCTTGCACCGCTGCGGGAGCATGTCGATGGCAGCGAGGAGGTCGCCGACTCCGGACGAGGTCCAGTGGAGGGTGGCGGGTGACAGGAGGGCGTGCAGGTGGTGGCGGCGGATGGGCGAGGTGCTCTTCACCGCATCCGACAGCTCCTCGGCCAGGTGGGCGGCTGCACGGCAAATAGGGAGGAGAACGCCTTGATTACGGGGACGTGGTGACTCCCGGGCCGACATGCCTCACTCACGGCCCGCTTCACTTGCAATGCACTGGAAGCAGTGGCCCAGTGGCTCAGCCCGATGCGACTTAGCGTTTATGATGTGTGGCTGAAAGGTGCCGGATTTGAAATCCGAGTGGTGACTCCAGAAAAATCCGCCATGAGAGGGTTGAAAACTGGAAGGGTGACCTTGACTACGCCAGAATTACCCTTTTCGGCAATTTCTGATCGTTTTCCGTTGATGGTATTTCACTCGGACCCATGCCGATGTCGTGTTCGAGTTCCTACAGCGTTGGTGGAATGGCAAATCGGACATAAATTTGCACTTTCCTCACTAAAGATTCTCAGATCTCTTCGCCATCCTTTATACATCCTCCCCGTAGCGGCGGTTAAAGTTGATCCGTAGATGCGATCAGCCAGTCAGATGTCCTGGAGTCAACCAGCCCTTATACAGGGTCTTCCTTAAAAAAGGTAGGATGATTTTTTCCCACCAATATGTACGGCTAGAGTGGGGAAATTTGTAGCGGAAAAGGTGGCGGGGAGGCCTTGGAAAAGTAACGCGACCCGCGTCAGCTGTCTGTGGGCCGTTGCTGGGTACGAATCGCTCCTAGACTGAAACCCTGTTCGAGAAATGGAAGGTAAGGAATGGTAAAGAAATGGAGGTGAACAAAATTTGAAGGTGGTGGATTTATTTATTTCGAGGGAAGTGAATCCTCTTATGAATATTTTATCATTTTTCCTCATTATTCACTGATCGACCAAGCTGTGTGTGTATCCAATGTTTCCACAAATGGATTTAATGGGTCCCAGTTCCATACTGAAGCTTTTAGGAGTAGTGGAATGTTTAGACGATTAATCATCGAGTGGAGGGCGACGTGATTAATGGGAGAGAAGGAGGGTAGAATTACTCGGGGTTATGTTAGGGTTATGTAGGTTTCCAGTAGATCCCAAATGGTTATTTCAGGTCAACTATAGAAAGTGTTAAATGTAGGAAATTAATCATGTGCCGCTAACATATTTCCCAGGAAAAGGAAATATTGTGGTGCAGAGTGTTCAGAAGTTTTAGGAACGAATTTAGCTTGCGGTTGTTTCCTATCCCAAGACAAAGAATGTCATCAAAATGTATAAACTAGTAGCCATCGTACTCCATGACGAAATAGCAATCTGTTTGAGATTAGAATTGATTGTTGAAAACAAAATAATTATGTTCGACCATCAACTTTGCCAGGGAAGAGACTTCATCCACAAAGCTTTGTGCCACTTTAGAACAAAGCATCGTTTCCCGAGCCAATAACGGGGCTCCCGCTGTGGGCACACAGGTAAACAGATGGAAAACAAACTTTCCGTTCGCAAGAACTAATTTCTCTTTTCAAAAGTTGGCAGGCGCGATGGATTGTTATGCCGTACTTTGCTCTGAAATCGGAGTCTCTCTGAAAAGCGTATTCAATGTAATTTATTTGCAGGGTAGACATGGTTAGAAACGAGCCTTCAGTTTGAGATCTGTGGTTTGTGAATTCCGAGCGTTCTAGGGGCTAGGGGATTCATTTGAACCACGCCATTCTTTTTACTGCCATTGAAAATCACAGATTTGGATACTGCAATTTCCTCGGAACTTTGGAAAATGGGAGTTCGATCATTGGGTAATGGGACTAAGTTGTTTCCATCAATTAAACGAAGGCACTTGGTTACGTACCCATGGTTTTCTTGTACAACAACAAAATCTCCTGTATCGACTTTTCATCTGATGAGCTTGTCTTCGCTTGTGGTGCCTCGTAGGCCCCTGGGGCGTGGAGGGCTGCGAGGAAGAGCTGGAGGTCCTGAAGCCCCAGTGATTGAGAAGGGACAGGTGAGTTGTCTGTCAATTGTTGGGAGGTGTATGATGTGTCCCGGAGGGTAACTTCACAATCGGCAGCTAGGCCCAAGAGGTTTTTTTCGGAGTGTTTCCGAGGAGGCGGAGGAAATTGTAAACCTTTGTTGAGAAGATAAGACTGTGGACGGATAGGTTTACTATTCTTCTGGAAGGAACGTAAGAGGGATTTGCAGAGAGGCGGACTCATTTTGGGGAACTGTGCGGTTGTCCTCTAACCGCTTCGATTTAGTCTGTATTTTCTTAAAACATTCCTAAGTTAAGTATAAAATTATGTGGTAAAGTACGTTGTCCCTTCTGATATTATTGATATATGCAAATTCCAAGTATTAAAGCCGGAAACTATAAAGTTAATTCAATTGAGGGGTGTCTGCGGTGAAACAGGAGAGAGATGGAAGGTCTGAAATAAGTGGATCCGTGGAAGAATGTGGAGTGGACGCGATGGTAAAGGACTGATTTGGAATGGAGCGTGCTGATGTGGTTCGGTCATATTGATGGCATGGATGAGAGTCGAATCAGCAAGCAGGCGAGTGACAGAAGATTGAATGGCCCATAGAGCTCGAGAGGGTCATGAATGGTGAGCGGTCGAGGATACTCTCGATCTCAGGAGTGCATTTCAGAAGTATCAAGAACAAAAGTGCACGCACGAAACAAATTACAAATATGCCGGCAGCGGAAGAAGCGTGCAAAGAGGCCAGCGTGGAAGGAGTCGGCGAGCATTCTTTCGTAACTCCTCTATTTGGCAGTCCTTACCCCGGAAGAGAACAGCGTGATGGGTATGTATGTATGTTTTACCCATGCATTTGTATGACGTGCAATCAAAAGAAACTTGGGAAAAATTATTTCCGTGAATATCTGTACTTAACCGTGAAAAATAATGACTGTTGGTATTTCAGGTCTTTCCTAATAAAACGATACGTGTATATACTGATGAGAAGAAATTTAATATCACGACAACGGTTCTTTCAATAACTTTGGCTGCACAGCTCGCGTTTTCGTCTTGGTTACACAGTATACGAAATAAGGAACCATTATGTTTTTCCCTCAGTTACTGGAGGACTCCATGTCTATACATCTTTTTTAAATTCCTGAATCGAGGGACATGACTCGCATTCCCCTTCTGCCACATATTGCCCCACAATCTGAAGAAAACAGTATCTTTGTGGCTAGGAAAATACCTATTTAACAAGCCAAGATCGGAAAGTATAGTTGAATTGAATAAACCTACAAAATCGGACATTATGGAATTTTCTATTGGTACATACTAAATTCAAATATCTGATTTAATCCGGTTAATTTACGGTTCTAAATGTTGCTAGATTTTGATGATCGTCATCACCTACTGCGATTCCCAAAAATCTAATTACTACGGCCAGTACTTGTCAAATAAATTGAGTATTCCCGATTTTACATCTCCTTTTTTTACACGGGGGCTAGGAAAGCGTAATTCAGGACTTAACAGAAAAAAACTAAACAGAACACACGAAAATAATTTTCACTGCGTGTCAACAATCAGTCTAAAAGATCAACATGAAGATTTTAAAATTCTAAGAAGACCGAGGAGGATGAGTATTTGAAATAAATTTCTCCCGAGGCTGGCTAAAAGAGAAAACGACACTAATTACTACCCCATGGATGAGTAGTCTAATGTGTTGAGACAAGAGTAATCACTTCTGATCTAGCTATAGCCTCATATCAAACATTTCATATACAGTTCAAGAATGAATCTTTCATGCCCTTTGCGAAGAGGATATGATGCATAAACAAAGACCGTTGAAACATTGCCAGACGTCATCACCCCTCAGTGCACCGCTTGTTTTTCGTCGACATAGTAAAATATTAATCGGTTTATACTGTAAATCTCATAAACACTGTAACTACTTGCAATTTATTCTAATAACAGCAATGTCAAAAAGCTCCAACTTTGAATGGTCAGATTTATAGTATATAAGACGCCGGGGACAAAATTAGTATTTGAACTTTTTTGCCCAAAAAATGCACAGAAGAGGCAGTACCTTCGGCGAAGATACGTGCTAATGGGCAGGCAAGCATAGTGAATTTTGGTTTTCTGGCAATTAATATTTCTTTGCCATTTTATTAACTTCTTCTGGATGATACGGGTGGTAGGAGTAACGAAAGCTTGAAGCGTGAGCGCCCGAAAGCATCCTCATCGCTCACCCTCGTTCGAGACCCTTTTCCTAGCGATATCATCTTATTGTTAGTGGCGCGGGTGGATGGGTGGACAAGGCACCCATCGCCTCTCCCGGAAAAAGACAGCGGCGGGGCGGAGAAGGCGAAAAACTCGGGCCGCGGGACATCGGGGGCGGGGGCAGCGTTGACCGCGGGAGAGAGTGACGAAGGGGTACCGTGGGACCACGCGTCGTACTCACGCAAATCCGTGAACGGGGACTCGACTTTGAGGTACTCCTCCGTCTCCAAGAGCTCGGCCATTTCCTTGGGCGTCGCCGCGGCGTAGCAGATTCGGTCGAAGTGGCGCGCGATGGCCGCCATCGACGCCTGGCTGAGGCTCGGCGGTTGGCGTCGGAGCGGCATGGCGGCGGACTCGGTCTGCTGCGGACGCGGCCGATGCGCGCAACTGCGAGTGCTGCACGGGGGGGCGAGCGAAATCGGTGGGGGGGGCAGACTCGCACCGGCGGCGCACCAACCTCCCCCCCGCCCCACGCCTCCCACACGCACCTCTCGGCGGCGAGGGGCGCGGCGGCGGGCGGAGAGGGGACGCGGCGCGACGGAAATAAAGAGCGAGCGGAGAAACGGGGGAGGGACGACAATCGGGTTCGCCTGCCGAGCGGCGTCAACAAGGACGGCTCTCGCCCTATCACTCTTTTGAGTTTGGGCGCCGTCGTGATGCAAATGGCAAGTGTTCCCTCGAAAGATCGTGATCCGGAGAGCGGCCAAGACTGGCACCGAGGGGCTTGCTTGCTCGCTCGGGGATTCCGGGTGAGGGAGTTGGCCGCGCCGTTGGAGTAATAACATTTGTATGCTTCCTGGGAGAGGAGGTGACGGTCGGACGCGTGAAGAGTTCGACAAGGGGTGCTTCATTTGAGACTCGGGGCGCGGAGGGGGACAATGTTTTGATTTGGGAGAGCGTGGCGACCTCTTAAGGTCATTCGGCTGCCAAGAATCATGGTCAATCAGTTAAAGGTCATGGTCAAGGAATAAACTATTGGCAAGGATTGGTAAGCTTGACACGCCATGCAGATCCCGTGCGTTGCCCACAGCAAGGGTCAATGTACTTTCTTGGGATGTCTGTTTTTTAATAACAGTGTCATGGGTTCTTGTTGGAAGCAAAAGGTCCTGAAATCAGTGGAGTTATTCCATGGATTCCGATTGACTATCTGTTTGGAGATACACGGTCGAATCTAACTATCATTATCGTCATCTGCACAGTCCCCCCCCCCTATTCCTCGGTGGACATGAGCGCATTCACTCCAGGGTATTCAACGCGAAGGTTCATTTGGCACTCGAGGGAAAATCTCTCATCTTGGTATCCCTAGAGGGAATGAGATATGCATAGGTACACAGAAGTTAGAGGACCAGTTCCTTTCCGTGCCGCTTCGGTTTCATAGATCTAGAGTTTCATCTGATGGTCAAAATATCAGACAAATTTGAGAAATCTGCGTGAAATAGAATTGAAAGCTGAAATTAAACGTTGAGGAAAGAATGTATTATATTGTTTCAGGCTTCATTTCGTGGAAGTATTTAATATCTATACTAAAAAAAACTTGTACTTTTGGGCAAGTCGGTTGAAATGCGTGGTACCATATAATAAAAATCTGTGGAAAAGTACAAGTCTTTCTTTTTAGTATGGATGTTGAGGAAAGATTTTGTGAAAACAGTTCGTCAGCCTCGCAGTCTTTCCCTCATAATCGACTGCCACACAGAATGTGTAGGAAATGGCGAGACCCTCCCATTTAGTCACATTTTAGTACCCTGCAAGCCAACGCTAGGGTGTGTGGCAGGGGGGAATACAACCCAGCATAATTTTACCTGAACATGACCCTATCGCTGTTGAACACTTTTATTTTGATCCCCTATCGTTTGTGGAAAGAATTACATCTTAAATGTAACTCTTCTACACTTAATCACTCTAATTTTATTGACATGATCTCTCCTACCGTAGTACGATGGGGGTAATAGTGGTAGCATATTCTGAATGAGCCTTCAAGAGTAGGCTAATGGCGACACTGGGTTTCTCTCCACCCTTCATCCTTTCCTGTCCATCCCCAATGGCGCAAATGACCTCATCTGTCGGTCACCTCCCATAAAAACTACTACTACAATGAGGCCTAACAAGTGAAGATTCCATTTTTCTTTGACATTTTCATCACATTTACCCAGTACTCTTCTAATGAATCCTAAAATTTTGTTAGCTTGTCACATATTCCCCGCATGTGTTTCACTCAGGAGAGGCTGTGAGTGAGGGTAACGCCTGAGTATTTAATCCAGTCTTCATATTAAATTTTGGTGTTCCCGATGCATTAGGCGTTCGGAAAGCTATTGCTCTTTTCCAAGAACTCATTAATATGCACCTTTATAAGTTTAATTCTAATGGCAAAGTGTTGCACAACATTGTATAGCATTTAGGATTTCTGATAAAGCTGCTCTGTCCTCAGGATTACGAATATCTCTGTAAACCACTGCATTGTTGGCCAATAAACATATCTTGCTAGTGGCTACGGAGTCTATGTCGTTAACGTAAAGTGGGAAGGAAAGAGGTCCATTAGCGTCTCCCTGGGGAACACCTGAAGGGACTTATACTGCATTTGAGCTAGCTCCATCTATGACTACCTTTTGTACCTGACCATTCAAAAAGTCTTGCATCCAACCCCAGATATTTATACCTATGCCATATGCTTCCAGCTTTGTGAGTAGTTTACTATGAGGTACTTTGTCGAAGGCTTTCTTAGAATAGAAAAATCGCGTCCGCAGGACCATTGCTTGCTGCCGAACTAAAGATATCATGAGCCTAAGGCACAAGTCGTCTCTCGCTGGTATTACCCTTTCGGAAACCCTACTGAGTTTTCATCAAATACTCCTGTCAAGGTGTCTCACGATCGAACTAAACCATATATTCCCTAACCTAGCATTATAGGGATGTGAGGGAAACAGGTCTGTAATTGCTCGGTTCTTTTTGTCTCCATTTTTAAATATTGGTGTTGCGTTAGCCATTTTCCAATCATTGGGAGCCTTGTGATATACTAGCGAAGCGACTAATGAAATATGATTTATAAATACAGTGCTATTTCCGACGCTAGTTCTTTAAATAAACTAGCGGGTATTTAATCGGCCCGGAAGATTTATTAGGGTTAATATTTTTCAGGAAACGATCTATTCCATTGTTTGAGATTTCAACTTTGGGAATTTCTTGGCCGGCACGATTTGGTAAGCTACCTGAGACACTCTGTGAGACATTGGTGAAGACGCTTTTAAAGAAGTTTAATAAGCTAACCTTTTCAAAACTGCTGGTTACTCTTTGACCTTTATCATTTTGTAGTGAATTAACAGTTGACTTACGAGTATTTCCCTTAACCTCTCTGATGCACGACCAAAATGCTTTCGGATTCTCTTTTCAATTTTCCGCTAATTTTTCCCTTGAATTCGCTTAGCGCTTTCCGAAATCCCCTCTTGGCATTCGCCCTAAAAATCTTGTGATCATAAGTGATCTGATTCTTTTTGTCGCTTATATTTTTCATCTTGGCGTGGCATAGTCTTTAACGTCCCAATGCTTTTCTAACATCCGTGTTGTATGCATCTAGGTTCTATGTTATCTTTTATAAATTTACTGGGAATAAACTTGTTGGCTGCTGAGCGCGTGATCTCAAGGAAGTGGTTCCAAGTATCCTCAGTCTTTCGGTGATTACTATCTTTCATAAAACTAGCAAATTTATTATGTAGCACGCACTTTAGGCCATTGGAATCCCCTTCTTTAAACAAGCACATTTTCCTTTTACGCTTCTTATTTCGGACACCATGAAGCGAAAACTTAGCATTTACTGCCCTGTGGTCACTAATTCCTTTTATAGTTTCTCTTGTTGAGACTTTTTCGGGACTATTTGTTGCCAACAAATCAAGAATATTATCGCCCCTAGTTGGTGAAGTGGTAAGTTAACTCATTGAGTTCAACGTAAAAGAATTCAATTGCGATTCACAGATATCTTTGTCTTTATTCCCTGTTTTAAAACTATATGCGCTCCAGTCAATAGATGGGACATTGAAATCTCCACCGATTATAACGTCGCGATCATTGCGTTGGAATAAGAGACCTTTGATTTTCTGATATCATTCTAATATTGAATTTTCTTTATCGACTGGCGATCTGTAAAATGCGCATACATAAATTCTTTTGGAAGGAGGACTTTTAATTGAGCACCAAATGCGTTCTAAACCATTACCCGGAATTACCTTAACCCTGCTGACGTAAGAATTGTTAACTGCAATGAAGGCACCGCCCCATATTTTATCCGTTCTGTCATTTCTGTAAATGGAAAAGGATTTTGGAAAAATTTCACTGTCGGAAATATCAGTGAATAGCCAGCTTTCTGACCCAATAATTACATCTGCGCCTGTGGTTTGAATAAGATGATGATATTCTGCGACTTTGTTTTTTAAACTTCGGGAATTGACTACCAATACAGATAATGTTTCGTTGGCATTACGGTGTTTTAAATGTTTAACGAAGATCGTCTTCTTATCAATATTAAATCCTTTAAATCCCTTATAAAATGTTCTGCCCGATGCTATCTGATTCGGATTAAATTGACTATTGCCAGCACTGAACTTTACTTTATTTTAAGCTACATAATTTGGCAAAGAAGACCCACGATTTGACCCACGATTTGACCTACACGCTGACCTACACTTTAATCTAAAAAAGCCCTGCAGTGCTCGAATATCCTACCCGCTACACACCTGGCGGCCTTAGGCGTGTAGTTGACAGCAGAACGGTTAAGGGGATTCCTATATGATTGAATCGCCAGCTGAAGGTCGTCGAAGGACGCCCCGATATACCTGCAGAAAGCACGCAACCTCTCATTGATGCCTTCCACTCGACTCCAAACCAGTGGTCCACGATCAATTCTCGTCACACCAAGCCTCTAGACACCACCCACCCGCTTCACTTCCGAGTTCATTGCCCTGAAGGAATTCAGAATCTCTTCAGACCCGCAGTCCGCGGCATCGTTGACGCCAACATGAGCCGTGACCCGCAGCCTAGAACACTTCGTGTCCGCACCCGCCGCTCCAACCGCTTTCGTCAGCTGTGGAACACCGCCACTAGGAATGCACCATGCCGTCAGGCGCTGGCTCACACTCTCATGGTCTGCCCTCTCCCGCAATGGGGTCAGTACACGTTTGACGTTACTGCTGCCTATCACTAGAATTCACCCCTTCACACTCTGACGGTTCCTTCTGGGTGATGCTCTCACAGGGGCGGAGGCAGGGGCTGCAGATACCGCTTATCTACCCTCCGATAGCACCGATAGCAGGGTAGGGGGGCCAGTTTACCTGTGCCGATTATGGTTTCCCAGTAAGAGTACAGGTACCCGAAAAATTACATTGATCGGGTGGAGGTGAAGGTGCCCAGAAAGGCGTGCTCGGGAATTGAACCCGGCCTTTCCCACGATCTACCCCTGGAATACCGCGACCCCTATTCATCAGCCCTATGCTCGCCGTAGCCGATGTGTGACATGGAAGTTGAATGAATCTGTGATAAATTGAGAGAGGAATTGAGGAGGCGTTCAAAGATCTAGTTTTATTTTAAAAACATTCGAATAAGTTTATTGTTCAAATTGCGTTTTTTGTATTATTAAATCTACTTCCGAATCAATCACATAGGTAATAAAGAAAACGTATGTTTCTAGTGTAAATCGTCCACCGGTCATCGCCGCGTGTAAGCACCCATTATACCAAATATTCGCTTTACAAACCTGGGTTAACACTTTCCCGTGAGATCGCCAAAACTGACTATAACTCGTGTACTCACGAATAATATTAAAATTAAGGTTAAAAAAACATTTGCTTCATTGAGAGCGACACATTAAGACATGTCATTTCACGGAATCTGTGTGTACTATACTATATATCACGCTTCGAAAATAGTCTCCGTGTAAGCTGTCGGCTTTAGAAAAGTCTGCCTTCAAAATTTATGCAAGGGACTCCTTATAAGTGGTAGCCTGGAAAATCCAAGAATAAATATTGCACTTAAAACTTAGTACCTGAAATTGGGTATTTGCTGCTTATTAACTCTTATTTTCATGCAAACTCAAACTAATCTGGCAAGCTGAAGAATTGAAAGTTGACTGTTTCAGTAGGAATACCCCGTGGCGGTTTCAATTTTTGGATTTTCACTCCCTCATTTTTTGATAGCGTTCATATTAACATCTCTGGTGGCACTGTGTACCAAGATATTAAACAAATTCAGCTAGTATTCGGAACAAAACAATCGCACAAGATCAAAATTAAAAACTCATAAAATTTGCAGATCGTGATAGCAGGGGTCAGATTAACGCCAAAATATTTAATTGTTTAATAAACGTAGCATAATATTTGATATTTTACAAACTAGACGCAACTGAGAAAATTTGCCACACACGAGTTATGCCCTCGTACATGGGAACTCATTCGTCAAATCGGCAGCTACTTCTAGATCAGATGTTGAATCACCTGTCTTGCCGAATGGGAAATATTTTGGTTACATGTAGTCTTCATGACTGGCTACTTCAAATTTCATTTTTGTCAAAAATAAGTCAATTAAAAATCCCTTGGGTAGGGTGGAGAATGAAAAATTCCCAACTGACCACTCGCACTCTTCTTTGCACACAATCTAAAACAAAGAAACAACATTTTGAGACTGGAGAGGTATCGCTTGCAGATCCCAGTTTACTATATACGAGTAAAAAAGTAGGTAGGCACTGCAGTACATTGTAATGATTTGGGACCCCTTTCCTTCGGGATGAAATTAAAATCTTCAAACTGAGTATCTCAAACGCCCTCTGTTATTACTTGCATTTAATTACCCTAAACCATGTATGGAAATTCCAATATCCATTGAATGCATTAGCTGAAACAATGCTTAACCAAAACATTACCAACTGTACGTACCTGTATCCGACATGGACATAAATACCCCGCGATCCACCAAAAAGGTGTGTGGCGGGGGGTGCAAGTTGGAAATGGTGAGGAAGGGAGGATATGGGAGAGGAAGTTGAAATGGAAACTTTTCGTGATTCATTGAGGGCATTTTGCATGCGTTGCTCAATTATTTGTTGAATCAATGCCTGAGCAGTGCACGGTTTACTCACTGTTTATAATTATGTCTCCGACGCTCATACACGATATTAAGACAATAGGCAAATTTTTAAAGCAATTGACATATCATGAACAATTCCGAACCTATTTAGTATACATAATGAAGGATTAATTTATAGTTCCCTTGCTGAATGTATGTTCCCCTTGCAATGAAATGTGCGGTGAATGGCTTATGCTCTGGTGCATGTTATGTTTTTCACTCTCTAAACATGATATTCAGACCATAGACAATTCCATTAAACTTTTCCACTAATTTCGCCCATATTTATCAAAACAAACGCCCATGCGTTTACAAAAAAAATCAATTGATATATTCCTTGGAGTGGTCCAGGGGGTGGAGCGAACAACCAGCCCACTAGACTACCGTGCCGCCGTGAAGCACAATGTGGATAATGATCTATTATTTGCGTAAATTTAATTTTTTCAAAATAATAATGTTTTGTGGGTCACGGTGGTCCAGGGCTAGAGTGTTGGACTACTGACCGGAGGGCCCGGAATCGATTCCCGGGCAGGCCTCTCTGGGCACCTGCAGTACCACCCAAGCTATGTGATTTTTCGGGTACCGGATCTTCCTGGGAAACCATAACCGGCACAGGGAAAGGAACTGGCCCCCCTACCCTGATATGTAAATTTCACACACCGCATAGGGCTTAGTACTGGGTGAACTCTACCATCACCTACCAAAGCGACATTCGGGTTGAATACTGCGTTTATGGTTTATGTTTATATTCCTTTGTTGAATCTGGGCGTAATACAGTTTACTCACTGGTCAGATCTTGGACAATTAAAAAAAATGTATCCTTCGAAGAAATTGGTGGAAGGATACAAAAAATTGATGAAAGGATAATATCCACATAATTAATGATTTGTTAAATTCATAGTCGTGCGGTGTACGGTTTACCTCCTCTTGTAACTAACGTTTTCACTCTCCTAAAATATACTCAGACCATAGACAATTTTGAAATGTTGACTCTAAAAACAATTTCGCCTATATTTTGTGCACAAAACAAGTTACTCTCTCAAAAATTACCTCGTTGAATCCACACGTGTGCGGTTTACTCACAGTTGTGTATTATTGTGTTCCACTCGCACCCACGCACACTATACTCAGGTTATGGGGAATTTTATAAATATTTCCCAACAATTTGGCTGCATTTTTGAACAAATAATAGATGAATTCATTTAAAAATAACACTGCTGAATCCTTACGCGTGCGGTTTACCCATTATTGTTTATTATTTTATGTTTTCAACTCATATATACGATACTCCCATATTAGACTGTTACAAAAAGTGGTAGTTTTAAACCTATTTCGCTCTTATCAAGGAGACATAATGAACGATTCATTGAAAAAATCGAATTTCGAATGGTCGTATTAGTGTGCGGTGAATGGTTCACCTATTCTTTGATGTTATTGTTTTCAATCTCGTACACAGATTTTATTTTATAAAGTTTATATTACACATTATTTTCATAAAATTATAAATTATTATATTTTTCATAAAATTATAAATTATTATATTTTCAATTTTAGTTAATTATTTATTTTTGTAATAAAATATTTTTATTTTTTCAGGCAATTTTATAAATTTCAATTCTTCTAATAATTTAGCTCATATTTTGTAAATAACAATTATTCAAGTGATACCCTTTTGAATTCGTGTGAATACGGTTACTGTTTGCTGACATTTGCATGTTATATTTTTCACACAATACTCAGTCATTAGACTATTCTATAAAATTTAAATTTTCCAATCAATTTCGCTCTTATTCGAGATACATAATGAAACGATTCATTTATATAAATCATTGTTGAATCCACACTTGTGCAATGCACGGTTTAACATCCTGTTGAATGTATTGTTTTTTACTCACTCGTACAAGATACTCAGATAATAGACAATTTTATAAAATTATAATTCTTCGAACAATTTTCCTCTAATGCGGTTTATATGATGAATTATTAATTTTTACAATCAATTGCTCATTCCATACGTGTGCCGTTTCCCGTTCACCTATTTTTCAGTTTCAGTGTAATCGGCCCATAGAAAGGGAGTATTCCGTAAACAGACAGGAAACCATTCATTTCGGAAAAATGCCGCATAAATGGCATGATCACACTTTTTTTAGCATAATCTATGCCTGTGAATGAATGAAGCAAATTTCTTCAATAGAACACTTTACAGTCGCGGATCTGGTGGCCTAACGCCAAGTGATTCGTGGTATTTCCATGAATTGTTTAATATTGGCTTCCTAAGTTTAAAGAAAATTGCAGCGGGTTATTTATCCATCTCGCCATTATGCTAATAATGATGATACGCTTGCCTTGAGAAGAGTTATGACTGCCTCATTGTCCTATCAAAAAGAAGATCACAGCCATCGCTGTAATTTTGCATTTTTCTGGTAATATTAGTTTTATATTTTTCTCTTTTCAATTTCTGGGTCAACTTTGAATTGAGTAACACGTTGAAGGAAGGAAAGTTGGTTAAATACGTGCTTTGGTGGCATTTAACATTTTATCTCTTGTTTCTTCCCTTATTATAAAAATCCTAAAGGTGATGAAGATGGTGCGATAAGGTTATGCACTTCTTCTCTCCCCAGGATATTCCATATACCATTTGCATTCGGGACCAAAAGTCTGAAACCTAGAAATTAATATTATCTGTCGGGAGGAAATGACTCAAATCACATCCATCGCTTTCCAAGGCCCAAGAAGCAGTCATGAAATGTCTTTAGATGGACGTACCAATTCACTATCCATTAAACTTGTTTCAGAAAAAATTGGTCACGTTTATCCAATAAATTCTTTTAGGGAACTTTAGTTTCTTGACAAAGCAATTTCAGTGAGAATTACCCTTATCAAGGTCAGTACTGCAACCCACTGCATTGGTAGTGGGCACATAATTACATACGTCCAATAAATGTTCTTGCACTTTAACTTATCCCTATTCTCTTTTACACAAGAGTTTCTACAATATCTCAAAAGTCAGTACTGGAATCCACTACATAAGATATATCGGTGGGAACTACGTATTTGCACAAATATTCTACTGCATTTTCATTACATTCAATGTGGTATGATTACAGATGTGCTTTAGCATGTGTTATTTTTATGGAGAACAGTCTTTTCCATGGCAATACGTGCATCATCTGAGCGTGATTTAGCTTTGAGATTATGAAAATTAAGCAATAATAATACATTTATTTACTCTTCAGATTATAAATGTCATACATGTGATATGACTTTGGTAATGAATTAAAATCTGTCTTGGCAAGTCACACTGTCATAATTACTCTGACATTGGCATACAGTTCCCATGCCCTCACTTATAGAGTAAAATTCACACAAAATTTGGAACATTCATGTAGTCATTGTCTACTCTTTTTTAATCTGAGGCAAACATTTCTATGCTTTTGTTTTGCTATTATTATATATTTTAATGCCAAACTTGCGGCAATAGTAAACTCAATAGTTTTATTGAATTTTTAACACTTCTTCATCATACTTGCTATCCATGTAAAATTATTCCATACAAAAGCTGAGATTTCGTATTTGTTGGCTAGGCAGTTCCAATATTAGTACTGTTTACTAGGCACCACACAATTTGAAAAATAATCAAAGATAATTTCGATTGGATGTCTTTAAAGTGGGGAAATTTTTCATTTCCCTATTGAATACCACAACAAGAAAATAAATTCTCTTGGCAATGGAAAGTTCAAAATTAAATATTTTCATATGGTCGATTAAGGCAAAATATAAACTTGTATTCAGACTATTTTTGGGAAATTGACATTCTCATATTATTATATATTTTAGAGCAAATCAAGAAGGCGCTACAATGTCATACAATGCCTCATACTGAATTATAGTGATTTAGAATAAGTATGATGCCTCTTGCAACATCAGCAAATGAAACAACTTTTGTATGATAGAATTCCGCTGTGGAGCCCACCATTGTTTACTCTTTCTCAATATTTTAGGAATAGGAATTGGTTTTTACCATGATGGTATAAACATATGGAAGACATTGATCATTTGGCCCTTGTCAAATAAGAATTTAATATTATGCATCGGCTAGTCCTAACACTCCATAGCTTAATGGATGTAACATAATACCATGACTTTATACATTGAATGTTTTTACAAATTAATGAAACCCCATAATTAGAATTTTCTATTGCGTGTCTTGTGGATCATTAAGAACAAATATTTACAAAAGTTAATAATTTTGCAGCCAGCCTCAATGGTAGCTGGGTAGATAACTTGTATGCTAGTTTGGAAGTAATGACTTTGGTTCCTTCCAATGTGTGCCTTTCTCCACCTAGGACAGTGATTGGAAAACAACACCTTGCATTCCACATGTGGCTCTTTGACCCCTGGAGTGTGGCTCTTCCACAAAATACCATGTGCCAAAAAACTTTTTGTTTATGCGTTTTTATCTTTATGTGAGTGCTTTGAATTGACTTATTGAGAAAACATTTCCAGGAAGATAAAATTCTCCATTCAATATTTACTTTGGCAACTTTGAATTGCAATTGCTGGATTTATAAACAAAGAATTGTGGAACTCTAAATTTGAACATCATGGTGCTGATACAGAAATATTGGAAAAAAAGCGAACTCAGTTCACAGCACAAGTGGTCTGCCTAGAAAGACCTGGAGGAGGAATATATATATATTCCTTCTCCAGTATATATATATATATATATTCCCCTCCCCAGACACTCTCCCCTCAAGACCTCTCAGTCTGACCTGAAGAAGGCCTCGGAGTAGGCCGAAAGCTCAAATAATCTACAATGTGAGTGTTCTTTTACGTGTTATCTGTTTTATTCTGTGTTCTATTGTGCCGTCCAAAAGTTATATTGCTCTCGTGAGTGCTTCCACATCATCGATATATATATATATATATATATATATATATATATATATATATATATATATATATATAAAACTTAGACCGTAACACACAGCACGAGAACACATAAAAAGAACATTCACAATAATATCTTGATAATTTCGACGGACTGTCTTCTTCGGAAGATAAGATATGACTGAGTCATATCTTATCTTCCCAAGAAGACGGAGTTCGAGTCCGTTGAAATTATCAAGATATTATTGTGAGTGTTCTTTTTATGTGTTCTCGTTATTGTATCGTATATCATCTCGTTTATGTGTTACTGTCTAAGTTTTTTATTCAATACTTCCGTGTTACTTCGAAGAAATCATATATATATATAAGCTAGCATTTGGTGTTCTTTCCTTATTTGGGATTACATAGTCATCAGAACCATCATTTTCAAGAATTAACTGTTTCAAGAGTAAATTGAATTAGTAAAGTGAGTAAAAGTTATCTTATTGATGAAAGCCTGATATCATGCCTAAATTAAAAAAATAACAACACACAAATATCTCTTAACCAAACTTTTGAAGGAGATACATTGTTCACATTAGTGTTTGTCAGTCATTGTCATGGTTTAATTTTATGAATACTTTAAAATTTAATTTTATCAATAAATAATATAGTTATTAAGTATAACAAGTTTTATTCAATGTACCTTTAGTTCAACTAAGACTTAAAACATTAAGTAAAGTTTATCAAGTTAATTTTAGGGATCGTTGTAGAGTGAAAGAAGTGGTGTTGAGGATTGAGAAAGGCATGTTGAGATGGTTTGGACATACATGTATGCTGGGAGGATGAACAAAAGGAGAGCGATGAAACAAGTACATATATTGTACAAGACCAGGGTGGATAGGAGATTTGGAAGGGGTTGACCTCAGCGAACGTGCCTCAATGAGATTGAGGACTTCAAGGAAACTGCAGGAGATGCTACAGTACAGAAATTGTTGCGTTGGAAATTGAGTATGTTTTTAGCAAAGGTCAGTTTAGGAGTACCCTAATTAAGTTAATGGCAATCTATCAACCAAAATAGTATAATTTAAAAAAATTGATTCTCAATAGAAATTTCAATCATCGTATTGTTAATATTTGTCTCAGTTGAATAATTAGTTTGCCAACTACTGACCTAGGGCATGGATACCCGAGTTTTTCCCAAAATGTTAATTAAAATATAAATAATTTTATCTCTAAACCCATCAAAACCCATGTTCATGTAAGGAAATAATAAAGTCTAGTATTTTCATTTTTAACACTACTCCTTCACCACAAGAGATCTGGGGTTAGTTAGAGGAAATTGGATAGTATAAATGACATTAACAGAAACTAGGTGTAGATTTGAGGGACAGGCAACCAATCCATAACATGTACATATGTCAAACTGCTCACATGCATGTGGCAGATTGGGAGTTCGGATGGGCAGTGTTAGGAAGAGGAGTAAGACAAGGATCCCCATCATTCCTTGTGCTTTTCAACTTATGTGTGGAGGAAATGGTAAAAAAAGCATGGAAGGAGCTGCAGATCGGAATACAAGTCACCAGGGAGTTCTCAAAATCAGTTAGGTTTATTGATAGAGGAAATGGAGCTATTGGCTGTTGAACAAGTTGTCACAAGGAAGAAAATCCTAAAGCCAATTGGCTTTAGGATTTTCTTCCTTGTGACAGGTTTATTGATGACCAAGCTTTAGTTTGTCAGTCAGCCAAGGGATTGAAAACTGCTGAGTGAATTGGAAATTCAGTGCGATAGATATGTGATGACATAAAATTTAAGAAAACAAAGGTTATGTGATTTTCAATAAAGAGCTAAGCTAAGTTAAATATTAGAATAGGAGGGCAGAACATAGAGCAGGTGGAACAGATTATGTATCTTGGAAGTGTTTTGGACCAAAATGGTCAAAGTAGTGGGTACATAAAGAGAAGAATTGCATTAGACAAATAAGCTTCCACAAGGAGGAGGGAATTGATGATAGGGACTTTGAGTAAGGGTGGTAAGAATATGTTCTGGAAAAAACTCAATGCATTGTGTAAAACCGCACTTAGATCACAGAGGCTGTGTTCCACCAGAACTC
Organism: Hetaerina titia; assembly: GCA_037158775.1. NCBI lineage: Eukaryota > Metazoa > Arthropoda > Insecta > Odonata > Calopterygidae > Hetaerina > Hetaerina titia. The sequence continues at coordinate 87,130,991 of CM073779.1, forward strand.
TACAAAACCATTGCTTTGACATGGACAGGTGATCCTATAGACAGCACCGGAACACTCTGCCCACTAGAGTGACACACTACCATGAAACACTAAGTAAATGATGGCCTTCATGTTTATAATAAATGAAAGAATAGAAACTGCTTTGAGTACTCTCTCTTTAGTCGGATGGCATTCCCCTGGTAAATGCTGAAATGAACCATTTGATACAAAAGCTAAAATGATACTCTAACATTTACAAACTGATGATATGTTTAGTTGGGAGGGTGTCGTCACTTCCTACAATATCTATGGGGAAGATGATAATGAGGGAAATACTGTGAGTCAGATGAATTATTTTAACAAAATTTTTCCATCCATTCTCTCCCGATAAAGGATATAAAATAGATCTTTGGTGGAATAGAGGGAGGAAGAAAGCATAGGGAATCGAAAAAGATTTTATTGTAGCGTGGGGTCAGGTTTTTTATGGATAGGCGAGTCTAAGGAATGGAGGAGTTCACAACTTGTGTTTATCCAAAACCTACCTTAAAAGATAGACTGCCAAATTATAGTAATATGATAAATATAATATTTTTTATCTGAAAAATGACTTTGAGATAATAACATAATATTTGGTAATTATCACAATTAATGCGGTAATGATGTATATCATTAATTTTGCCTCTACTTAATAAGTCTACTTTGGGCTCAAATGAGTCAACACATAATATGTGGTCAAACTATAATATTTGAGGGTGAACCAAAAATTTGTGATTGAGGTATTAATAGTAGTGCTACCATTGCTTTCACGGCCAAAATCCAAGTTATTTTTAATGTTCTGTCCCAACTGTTTTCCATCATTACAGAAACCAGGCTCAAACTCTTCATGCTCAGACACATGACCACACAATACTGTGGCTGCCTTACTTTTAAACAGAATTCCTGGTATACACATATTAAATAATTTACAAAGTGTTGATACATTCTAAAGAAAATGTTGTGAAATTTCAAAGCAATGTTAAAGCATAAAATTCATCAAGTTTCTTAATGCATTGCACTTTGTTGCCATCTGGTATGTAATTATGCCTTTGTTAACACATACCTACGTCGAAACGAAGCAGATTAAAAAAAAATTACTAGTACAATACCTATAATGGTGCTATATATTGATTTTATGTACTTATCTATCAAGCTCACGCTATATTTGAGTTTCCAATATTAAAATGCCATTTCTTAACACATTCATGCACTACCACAGACAACTACACTCAGTAAATAATAAAGTTAATGGCAAATGAATGGGACATAATTCATAACTGAGTTCCATATAAAACGCTCAATGAGAACATTTACAAATCATACTATCAAACATTAGCTAGTGTATTATATGCATTGCTGCTGGTGTATTGTATGTGTATGATCCACTTTTGAAATTTTGTTTGGTACACGATTTTCAAATCCGTAGCAGAAGTGCCATTGGCCGGATAAGTTCACACTATCGCCAGGCGTGTCGCCCCGACCGCTCCGATCGTCATGTGGACTTGAACGTTTATAATCTCGGCACTCGGAGCAGGGCGTGAGATTGGTAAGGGCTCTCGGGGGGAAAGGTTTAATTTACACCGTTCGGTTTTCTCCACAGTACTCCTAAGTTGTTAGTTTTCATGCACAATGGCGGCTGGTTCAACTGAAACTTTTGCATCACCTACGCCTGGCATCGGTTGCTTTAACGAAGATCTACTGAAATCAACTCCAGATAAATTCTGGACGGGAGAGGTTGTGGCGACCGCGTCCACTGGCGGTTTTTGGGAAGATGATCCAGAAGAGAACGTCAAGAGAAGGGTGAATGAGTTGAAGAGGAAGTTCCACCAGGGTCGCACTTTGCTAATAAAGCATCTTCCAAGAGATGCCACAGAAGAGGTAAGTAAACTTAAGCATTTATAGCAAATTCAATTCTGTTAATGTGTGTTTTGTAGGGGAGAACGAGAAAGACGCGGCGTTGGGTGTTAAATCCGTTGGACGATACTCAGTGTGACTGCGCGGCTAGTTAAGATTTTCATTTGAAATACCGGTGTTCATGTTTTAATTGCGTAACTTGTTTAGGCAATTTAAGACAAAATTTAAGGACTAAAAAGTGTGGAATGGCATTTCGCTGTTTATGAGACTGAAGGTTGATAACTCGGGAGCATTGAGTGACGTTTATATTTGGGATTCTCGAGTGAATTTGTTAACTCCTGGCACTGTCATTTGTCAAGTTTTGTAGAATACATTTAATTTTAATATTTAGGTCTTACCTTCATCGTGAAAATGATAGTTGTGATTTCATTTTTGAAAACGCCAACTATCTTGTTTAACTGTCAGTATTTATGTGGCTCTCCTATTTATGTTGGAATATTTGCATTCATTTAATGACAATTTGTGGGAAATGTGTTTCTTGTACTTTTTTCCAATTTGAAATATTCAGCCACTATTGATTTACCATTGTGAATCCCAACTAAAGAAACTCCTACATGTATGAGGAGTATTTATTGTTTTCGGCGTGCAATGATTGCAGTCGGACCATTACACTTGTGACTGAATGCAACAAAATTGCAGCTGAAGGATATGGCCTCATTAACAGTAGGTTCAAATTATATGTATCATTCATCTTAGCCCATTTCGGCGAAGACTATAATAATACTAACTTAGGCGGCCCCTTGTCATTCTGCAAACACTCTTTGTAAATGGTCCCTGGAATCCAAGATATATGACAATTGTTAATTGTTTCATGATCCTAACTGAAACTAATGTCTTACATTTTTTGTAGTGATAGAAAGATTATTTCTTGTTGCTTCTCGACTCGAAAAAACTAGTCTCGGAAGTGCAGGAGTGGCTTACTTAAGGTACGATGTAGTAGAAAACAAAACTCTCAGATCATTTTTAACTTGATGTTCACCAGATTTCCGAGTGATATTGCATATGATGACTGTAATTTTATTTATCTCTTCACTCATAATGAAATGGTCTAAACTTGAATAAGATTTCAGTGCCTGATTGAAAATACCAGGAAATTCGTTCTCCACTTACGTTCGCGGTTGCCTATGACAGCTTCACTCTGTTTAAAAGCGTGTACTGTTAGTCTTTTTTCCTAGTAATTACCATTCGATTGTATTTTTTTCCTGTGGCTCGTTTTCGTGGTGATTGACACGCAGTGATTGGATAGCAGAGCGGGATTTGGAGGGTGTAGTACCGGAGTGTGGTTCCCATTTTTGTGAATCCTGAGTGGTAACGGGAGAGCCATCGTGTTCCTTCCTATGCACGTGCCTTTGCTAACCTACCCTCCGCTGGATAGCCATGGAAGTCTCTCTTGATTTGAACGACTGACTTGTGATTTTTCATTCCCAGTGTATTGTTTATATTGTCGTTCGATCGGCTTCGATCGGCGTCACGATTACTCAGCATACGCATTACTGTATCTTCTTTTTTTTTGGTATTATTTACGATGCTAATTTGTTTTCTCACTTTTTTTCACCCTAGTTCTTATTTAATTATATCCCGGAAATCCAAATGTAGGATATACTATATTTTGTCGCGGACACGATACGCGCTTGATTTGATCGTTTAATTTAATTCGGGCGACTCCTCACACTATCAGAAATTTTCATGCAAGAAAATAATCGTTATTACCATTACTCGAACCATTGCACATTGGTTAACAAAAAACACAAGGTTTTTACTTGGGATTACCAAAAACAGGTTGACAGATGTATTCTTCCATGTGATTGAGGAGATTTTGAGTGTTTTCGATAAGAAATTGATTGTCCAAGGAATAAAGGGACAGCATTTCTTGGCATCTTGCATGCATTTTATTTGGTGGTAGACTCGCGCAAAAATATTTTGTGAGGAATATAAATGGTCCATTGGCGCTGAGCTATTTGAGGTGTAATTTTACTGGCCGGAATCCTCGATTTGCCCCACCCCCAAAAAGCGTAAATTTGTTTTACTCGTAAATTTATAAAGCACAGCTCTACATAGGTTTCGTAGATCTACGTATATCCTCAGGTATGGTTAGAGAACATGTTTGAGATTTGTAGTATGGGTACTGTAGATAGATTATTAATATGAATTTCATAATATTTTTCGTATTTTTGTCTAAACAAATGTGATAATTATTTGTTACTACCTAATGTAAAATTCATTCCGAATACTTTTGAGCTAATATTATTGTGCCCTTATAATTAATTCTCAAAGTGGCTTTTTCACTTATGGCAGTAAATTAGGCACTTGTCTTTTTAAAGTCATCGTTGGTTGTGATCGACGGGTCTGTCAAGAAAAGGAATAAAGTAAACACGGAAGTAGAAGTGGTTGTCTGGAAAAAAGATAATGAATGTCACAGAGGCAGAAAAAGTACGAAAGGCTAGGTTGTGGAAAAAATATGATAGTTAGGTTTCCTATCGTAGCTCAAATCAGACTTCTCACTCGACTCTGCCTAGCTCGGAAACTTTAGGGTGCACGCATTTCTAATAATATTTGGGGTGATAAAAGCTTTCAGGTATTCTGCCATAACACGCTATAATTTCACCAATGCCGCTTGTGCCTGCCATGTTCATGTGGGTTGGATGGACATTGATTGGTCAACTATTGTGGTGAAGTCCATTCCAGGGGCTTGGCTGCGGTCGGCAATTCAATTTTTCCCCATGGCCTTCGTTCACTATCGCACAGCATGTCGCCCTGCCTCACCTGTGGCTCTAGTCTCTGCGTCAGTCACTAGAGCCGAGTTATCAAATCCAACCAGAGGCTCGTCAGTGATTAAGGCTATTCTGGGAATCGTCGTGATCGTGAATTTGGGGCATGGGAGATGCCTTTTAATTCCCATGACAAAAGTGATTTCATTTTATTTCTTGATGATTAATACTTCCAAGAACTCCGAGCGCCGTAAGGTTGCACACTGGGTTTGTAGTCCTTTTTTCCAATTATTAAATTAATCAAGTCGTATTAGCTTAAACCAGTAGTACATTTTATTGATTTGGAATAAAGTATGCGACGTATGTTCACCGATTGATGACCCATTGATGGAACGATTTGTTCATACGCATTTCCGTTTCACTCCATTCCCTAGCTTAAGATATTGTTTGTATTTATCGCCACGAGGTGATATTCACAGAGATGAACCTTGGGAGGAGTCTTAAAGGGCCCAGCCCTCTCCCCCACTCCCGAGGGTAAATGTTGCTAGCCGCAACATTAATTGAAAGCGCGATACGGTTGCCCGATTAAATGTTCGTCCGCGTTAGTCCTTGGGAGGATGTCGGTCGGCCCAAGTTCCCCCGCAGTTATTCTGGGGTGGTGGTGCCGGAAGGCTTCTGGCGTCCCCTGACTTGCTCGCTCGGCTTCGGCCGCCTCCACACCATTCAAATGCATTCGGTCACGGGAAGTGCAGCAGTGCAGGGAGGTAGGGCGTGGGTACAGGAATTCATCGATAGGGACAGCTTGAGTCATCAGCATATCATTATTGAAGGTAATCTACTGGTTTACGCAAATTTTGCGTGGACGCTGGACACTTATACGATGATATAGTAATTCCCTTGCCTCTCCTAAAAAATATAATATTAGGTCAAGCCCCTGTTCAATTCCGCATACATTCTACCGCACTTCATTCTGTCCAACGTGGCTATCCTATCTCTTACTTCCCTGACCTTCCCCTCTCTATTATAATCTTCAACATTCTAGCGATCAGGGTGCAGAGTTTTCCTTTTTATATTTTAGCTACTCTTTGTTGCTTCCTTTTGTCATTAGCCCCTTGAATAAATATTCAAGATAAACACACTCGCGCGCGCAACCGCGCCCAAAACTCAGGTGCATGTGTGTCTACATGCGTAAAATGTTCGTCAAAAGACTCACAGAGCGACAACTCAAACATTGGGTGACACAGGCGTGACAAATATTTGAGACAAACTAAAAAACGAATGCGAATTCAATAATTTTCGGTGGCGTGAGCACAATCTGCAATTACAGGACGGAGAGGGCTCACATATATTTATGTATTTAATGTGTGTTATATATTTAGGTGAAGAGGAAAGGAAAAAAAATATGGTTAAGTAATCGTTTTCGCTTCACTGGGTAAATTTTTCATTAGTTTTTCGATCAAATTAGATTAGTGTGGACCCAATGAGTTGGGGAACATTTTTTCCCCTCTGATTTTCCATTAGGCTCTGTTTCGTCCCTGCGAACGGGTCGACGTTCGTTTGCGGGAAAAGGAGTAGTGGACGCGGCTCTCAGGTTTTCTGAAATGTCTTCCGCAGTAACACTCCTCAGGGCGTTTTACTCAGTACATGGGAATGCTTAAATGAGATCGCATTTGGCTCAGAAATCCTGGCGCGTATTGTAATGAATTGTTAGAATGGCAATACTGAAATACTACCTTGTTCAAAAAGTTCCCGGAATTTATTCAGAAAATTAAAAATACAAGTTTATTCGTCTAAATCTATATTGTCCCCTTCAAAGTAATCCCCATCGACTGCAACACACTTATGCCAGCGCTTGATCCAATCCTCGAAACATTTTTTATATTCGGTTTTCGGTATGTCCATCAGTGCTTCCTGCGATTTTTCCATTACTTCCTCTCGGCTGCTAAAATGCGTTCCCCGTAATGGTTTTTTAACTCGATTGAACAGAAAGAAGTCACAGGGAGCCAAATCAGGTGAATTCGGTGGCTGTTGGATGGTATTTGTTGCATTTTTCGTCAAAAAATTACGAATAATGATGGCACTGTGCGACGGTCTCGACGCACTGTGCGACGATTTCTGGTCTCTTTCGGCGAATTGCTTCACGCAAACGTCTCATAACGCCCAAATAATACTCTTTGTTTACTGTCTGGCCTTCTGGCAAAAATTCATGATGCACTACACCGTTGTAATCCATGAAAACCGTCAGCATTGCCTTCTTTTTTGACTGAAAACGACGTGGTTTTTTTGGTCTCGGCTCATTTGGTGAACGCCATTCACTTGCCTGATGTCTGGATTGCGTGTCGTACTCATAAACCCACGTCTCGTCTCCAGTAATGATCCTTTTGATGAATGTGGGATCGGATTCAGCCTCGCAAATCATGTCTTTTGCGACGTCAACACGGTCTCTTTTTTGCATGAAATTGAGGTCTTTTGGCACCAACTTTGCTGCTACACGACGGAAACCCAAATCATTAACCACAATGTCTTGGGCGGATCCGTAGGCGTTCAATGTTCAAGTCCTCCGCTATTTCTCTGATGGTTAATTTGCGGTTATTGACCAACATTTCTTTTACTTTATCAATTTTTTCACCGACTTTCGATGTCGATGGTCTGCCACTGCGTTCATCATCTTCGATTGACTCACGACCACTTCTGAACCGCTCGTGCCACTGGTAAACGACCGTTTTTTTTAGAGAATCGTTGCCGAAACACTTTTCCAACATTTCCAACGTCCGTGCGCCACTAAATCCGTTTTTTACGCAAAATTTAATACAAGTTGGTTGTTGCAACTTTAAATCCATTTCTGCAATTGTAAAAAATCGCCAACACACACAGAGATAGATGTACTCTTGGCTACGTAACTTTTGCAAATGTCAAGTTATGACACTAAGATTTGAAGGGAATATCAACAACAGATGTACCAATTTAACAAAAAAAAACAGAACTCAAATCGGAACGATGGGAGCGCCACACAGTGGTTATTCCGGGAACTTTTTGATCAAGGTAGTAATTACTAGTTTTCCAGCACACGCCCATCGGTCCGCCGTAGGGATTCATTGTAAGGCGTGTGCGCACGAAGAATAAACTTGGGTTAGCCAACGGAAAACTTCGGTTCGATAGGCGAGGGCAGAGGCCATTTTGCTCGGAACTTAGCGTTTGCCAGACAGTCCTGGTGACCAGACAGTAAAATTCTTCGGCTGGGCACGGCGGCGAATGCCTGGCGCCATCTCCTGATTATCTCCCTGCTATCGTAAAATGTTCTACGAGATGGGATGACACGCCTCCGGTGCAGACGAAGGGGTTAGCGCGTTGCGAATGCGTGTGCCGTTATAATCCTTGGCGTAAAACGGCGCGATATTAGTCGGTCGATGACTTCCGTGAAGCTCGATGAGGCGTCAGTAATCCCATTCTGTGCATTCACGGCAGCACTAATTTTTGGTAGTCAACGGGTGTAGCTGCCAAAAGAGTGGCGGTCGTCTCTCGCCCAACCCGCCACCGACGGACCTAATTGATTGGAATACTTGGGTCATTCCCGCTCCGAAGGTTGATGACCCTCCGGTCCGCGCTATCATCACACACACAGCGTATTTTGGTGCGTGTCATCCCAGACCGTTCGTTGCCGCACTCCCAGCTGCAAGGCCAAGGGCACATTTTCGCCCGTGGAACCTCTCATCTTCCGTCCTCCCACCCCCTTTCGGTCTCACCCCTCCCACTTCCCTCCTCCCCATATTCCTTCCCCTATCCCCCCCCTCCGCTTCCGCCCCCTCTCGCTTTTGCCCCCCCCCTGGGCGTCGTCGGTCGCTTGCTTTTCCTCCCGAGTAATCGCCGCGGCCGTCCCCAGCCATAACAACAAGCACGCACGCACTCGCGTCCCCCGCCCCTCCCCCGCCCCTCCCCTCCCCATTCGGGGTTTCCCCCTTCGGCGGCAGACTCACTCGCTCGCTCTCGGAGGCGCCCTTCCTTCCCTTCTCTCGCTCTCCTCCGATCCCTCCCTAAACTATTCAGGGCGGGTCCAGGGCTTTCATGAAACGTCTCGGCGGGGACGTATTTAATCCAGGATCAATGGCGCGCCCCATGTGGGCATCGGGGGATGGCTTCGTGTGATAATGTCTGTTTCCAGAAGCACCGATTGGCGTGTCGGGGACGTGACGGGTTCGCCCGGATCGTCCTCGGCCTCTTGTCCGCCGGCCTCTCGTCGACTCCAGCCTCGGGACCGCACTCCAGAAAAGGTCGCCGCCCTCGCCGCTTGGATTCCCGCGCGGAAAGTGAAGGCTGCTTTGCTTGAGTCTTTAAATGCGTGGGCATTTTTTTCCAAGTCGGGGTGCCTCCGTAACACCATCGCAACCCAACAAATTTTATATATCTGTTTTCTCAATTCCGCGGCCGCGTGGGTAGGGCCGAATTTAGATTGTGGCCCGTTGGCCGTTGGCCCTTAGCTATATATGTACGTCCGTCCTCCTTCAATTGGGAGTTAATTTTAAGAGCCTCCCTCGTTAACTATCGCAGAGAGATGAGCACTACCGTCTCAGTGGTCTAGAGTTACACGCGCGTGCAGGAGCGAGGTGTGTTACGGTGCTGGAGATTTGATTTATTTGTACTCGTTGGTATTATTGTATAAATAGTCAAATGTTCTCTTGAGTAAGTGGTTCAATTTTGCTCTTATCTTAATTGATAGTTTTATTTTGTGACGCGAGAATGAAAATTTGAGATAATTTTGATCCCCATACGGTGAACTTGGGAGTTCGGAAGTGATCAGGTAGTAATCGAGAATCAATATTATACTCAGTCTGGCAAATAGCGCGCTCGACAATTGTAGAACAGTGGGGCGCTCACTCGTGAGGCACGGCCTGATGAATCGTTTACACAGGAAGCTGAAATTCTTCTCTCTGAGAGTCGACACTCGATCTCTGCCATTTTCAATTTCTTCATCTACGCATGATTCTTTTGTCACGTACCATTTTGCAATTATCTCGTGGGGTGTAAGAGGCGGTGATGAGACCGGCCGTTCATATTCAGGTTTTTGAAAGTATTTCTCATTCTGGCCGAGAGTGGCAGTCGGGAATTAAGACAAACTGGAATGTACGACGGCGATAGCATAAAATCTCGTCCACTGCTTTCACCTGCCTCGATGTACTTGCTTCTCGACTTCCCAGAAACCACTGGCTCAATGCACGCCGAGTCAAATGTCGGCGGGGCGGTGCACGTGGCTCAGCGTGGCGGTGGACACCCGGAGAGCGTTCCTTGTGTCGTGTCCGCGGCGAGGAGGTGCGCGGCCCCGAGGTGGGCTTCCAGACCTCGCCCTCCGGGGGACGTTACCCCAACGGGGGCGCAAAATACGTCCCGGCTCGGGACGAGAGAGTGATCTCGATGTGTCAACCTCACTCGAGGTTTTGATTGGAGGCCTCTGATCACGTCCACCGTATACAATATGACTCCGACATGCGCTGTGTTCGCCCCCGGGGGCGCCCGCCCCCATTGGGTATGCCCGATCTGTAATGGATCAACTGTGAGGCCGCCTTCGTCCTCCTCGCCGCCCCACCCTTATCTCTCTCTCTCTCTTGGCGTGGATACGAAAAGTTAGCTATGCGATGCTCGTTTTCCGGTATCGACCGTCGATGTGCCAAAGTAACGATATGCTGGGATATATTTCCAGGTCCTATGATTAATGTGTATGCCGATCAATATCGATCGCTTGGTTAGACCTTTGATATGGTGGTTCTTCACAAGTAACCGAATCGATTTGGGTCCCGTTTCTCAAGGCTACAAGTCAATTGACAAGTCCTCGGGATGCCGATGCTGTTGGAGTATCCAATGTTACTTATTCACGGAAAAATGTGCCGTGATATGCGTGGGAACATATTTATATCCAGCCGAAGGTCATACTCGGGGAAATTACGAGGAGTTGTAAATTTACCGGTCGCTTTGAGAAAAGAAGCCCCGTGCGATATGGGCAAGGTTTCAGTTTGTATATCATACAGCTAACTGGTGGCTGACCTAAGATAATAATTACATTAATAAATGTAATGGATGGAAAGCATCTGATGAACAGGATTCCGAAATAGCATGCTTCTAAATGGATTCCTAGAGATGAGATTGAGACTCTTGTTTGATATGCGCAAACTTATTATTCGGGATGCGAACCCGGAACCCTCGGTGTCCCGAGTTATTTAGCCACTTGAGCTACCAAGGCGTTCTTTTACACTCCCGAGATTTTGGGGGCTTTCGAGGAACTAGATGTTGGAACGAAATACCATGCATACAATGTCACGGGCATTCGTAGTTGTGCACGATGCACCTCAGCCTACGAGGCTAAGGCCAGCGTTTTTATCCCTGGTGTTTACTTCGTTTGAGAACCTTTGACGGAGTCATACGCTTAATGTGCGCTACAATGCAACAATTTCAAATTATAAAAATCTTTCGCCTTGACCGTTATTCGAACCCAGATCCCTTGATGTCCTTATACACCCGTAGTGTTTAAAGTTGGCTTTAACCACGTGGACTACGGTGCATCGCGCACGGCATTGTATTGTTCCTTTAAAGCCCTCCACATCTCGGAGTTTAAGAGGACGCCTCGGTAACTAAACTGGCGAAAGCACTCGGCCGGACATCGAGGGATCGAGGCCAAGGCAATGATTTTTACACCCTGAATTGCGGCATCTGCCGCAGTTTCTTGAAATTAATTATTGTTTATCATTCTTTCCCATGCGACAGGACCAGTTTTTTTTACTATGATACCATGTTCTATTCATATACGTTAGTTTGTCTCATTCGCTACTTCTGCTATGGAGACCTCTTCCATTCGGCACCAAAGTGCGCCATTAGTCGAGGGCGTTGCCGATGGAAGTTTCGCTAAGCTACGGCGTTCACTTAGGTCCTGGAGCTATTGCATCCTCCTCCTCGTCTGTCGTGCAATTGGTCGGAGCACAAGGAATCCCTTCACCACTCCGGCATTGGTGTTTATCTCGTCTGTGGGCTCAGAAAGTGGGGAGTATTAATGTGGGGGGGGGGGAGATAAAGAAGAGAGGAAAGTAAATGAGTATTTTGGTAATATCTATTTTTAAAAAGGGAAAAGTAGCGCATCACAGCCATTGCCGCCTGCATGTTTGGGGTAGAAGGAATGAACAACCATGGACTCAGGGCGGTGATTGTCCTTACTAATAAAAACAATGAAATGTTTTTTTTAAAACAATCCCGTTTCAGCAACAATTTTTCATTAAATATTTAACATTTTTTCAATTTAATGCATTTTTGATACATTCTTCTTAAAGATTTCTCCTCTACCTTATTTCATTCGCTCTAAATATTTGTTGGGATACATTATTTTTAAGTACCAGATCCTATGAAAATGTTATATCAGGTCTTGAAGGTTAGGGACATGATAAAGTTCTTCAACCAGCACTTGATGCTGGTAGCAGCGAGGCCCACGTCCCTCGGTGGCACTCATGGATTGGTTCTGTGGTAAGTGCGATTGGTGGAAATACAAAATTGACCGCCTTTCTCTCAGGGCATAAACTTTTCATGCTTACAGCACCACATCTAAGCAATACTCCTCAAGCTGCCGCAAGGGCGTGTGGCGTTAGGTAACCGTCATTCATGCACAATTGCAGTTATGTTACCTCCACACACGTATTAGTTTGAGTATACACTCGAAAAATTGTAATCGCACGAAAGAAAGTACTTAAATGCAACACTATACAGCCAAAGGATACGTATATTCAGATCATGATGTAGAACAGTTTCAAATATGGCGTATTAAATGAAAGGAATAACATGCAGGATATCGACAAATATATAAACGACCAATTCTAATCATCTCCTATGCGATTGCTGTCATACATATTATGATTTCTAATGGTTCGACGAAAAAACGACATTTTAAATCTATGTCCCTTCTACAATAAACCACTCTTTATTTTACGTTGGTGATCTGATCTACCATAGTAAGTGGAGGCTTGTAAAATGTCTTTAACATCCTTAGATAAGTTACCTGCCTCAAATGTACGCAGAAAAAGTAAACTTTTTCGTATTTAAGCCTACGGTCAACTAATGGCTCCCATCCCAATTCTCCCAATAGTGTCATGACACTACTACCTTGTTCTACTACTTATATTGACACTACAACTTTTTCTAGCCGCTGTTTCTAGCAAACCTAGCAGCTGTTCGTTGCACTCTATCTAGTTCCAAAATTAAGCCTACCTCATGAGGCTCCCATACACGTGCAGTATACTCAAAGTGGGGCCTAACTAACGTGAAATAACAAGAGCTTCTTGACACTTTTATTTCAAATTCCAAGTATTCTTTTTATCAATCCTAACTTTTTATTAGCTATTACGCAAATTTCATGAATGTCTTTTCTCCAGGACATTTCCATAGTTATTGTTACACCCAAGCATTTTACCGATTCCGCGTGCGTAATGTTGGTTCCCTGTATAGTGTGTTTTCGGGTGAAATACTTTTCCTCCAAAAATTTATCGAAGCACATTTATTCAAATTTAATTCCAGCTCCCATTTCTCGTGCTACTTATAAATTTCATTTAGGTCGTTAGCCAATGATACTCTATCTTAATGACTGGATATTTCCAAATATATCACGGTGTCGTCATAAATAGACGAAGTTTACCGGGAACTTGAGACCCGATGCCATTAATGTATAAAAGGAACAACAGCGGACCGATAACACCTCCTTGTGGGACACCCGATGTTACGCTTACTGTTTCCGATGATACCTCGTCCCTTACGGCCCTTTGCTGGTGGCCTGTTGAAAAGTTATTAATCCAATGTATTCATTTATCGATCCCGTGACATTCGAAGATGGCCGCAGCCAATAGAGCTTGAATTAGGTTCATCCTTCGAGGAATCTTTCACTTCCTATACTTCCCTTTCCGTGCGTATTTATTTCAATAAAAATGAAAGTAGGTATATTTTTTTCAAAATGATGGGGTACAAAATGTTTTCCTTTGGTGGGATTTCTACAAAGCAGGACAAATTCATGAAGTCAGTACAACTGTCAAAGGGCCAGAAGGAATGATCACGGCAGAGTTGGTAGTCACGGCATGCATCCCAGGGAGTATAAGAGTGTATATTGCCTCCGTCGTGATGTGCATGTATATTGAGTATATATTTTCTATAAGTCTTACTCGTTTATTGGGATCGTCGTCATGCCAGTTGCAATGAGTTTCTCATTTCACGACTGCAGTTGTGCTCAGTATTCAGGATGGACTTTTAATTGGCCCCGTGGGAGATGAAAAAAATTGCGCTGAAATAATAACGATCCCGTTGCCGCGGAGCTTTTGGATTCTCTCTACCTAAATATACTGCAGCTGTAAAATGTTATATAGAGCTTATTCCTCGTGCCTAAGGCCATGGATTAATTGATTCTGTAACCTGATTTGTGCGTAATATCCCTTACTATTAATTTTAAAATACGCTTTGTTTTACGATGTATACAATAAGTACATCCTGGAAGATATACGTACAATAATAATAATGATATTTGGTGCAAGTTTATTGATGATATTTTAATTTTTCCTTTACCTAGCTTCTAAAATAATTGTATCTAGCGTTCAAACGCTCGTGTAATACAAATCGATTATAATATTGGCACAATCGTTGGAACTATGTAGGCGAGCTGATGACTCATATGATATTAAGAGACAGTACATTTAAGCCACCATCTACATATATTTACTCTGGCAACATCATGTACAGTAGCATCCCAGCATAAATTTTCCTTGATACTCCTTAATGACCCATTTGTCTTCTCACTCAGGCTTAACTCCCTTACCTGTTTTAGCGTGCGTTTATCCAGGGAAAACCTTTTCATTTATGAAGATAATTGTACGGTGACCAAAATATTAGTATTTGAGCTTTGGTTTACATGTTATAATTAGGTAATCTACTGGTTAAGGTAGGATTTAGATGGGCAAAACTAACAAATATTTTCTTTCTCCTTACAAAAAACAACCAAACAATATACTCTACAACAAGCCCCTATTCATCTCCGGGTACTTCCTTCCTCCCTTCATACAATCCAACATCCCTGTCCTATTCCTGCCCTTTCCTCGTTCGCCTATCATTCTCCCCTCTATTACAATTTTCAGCATCCCACTGCCGCTACACACACCCTTTAACCATTTTTTCTGCCTCTATAGGATTTCTTCCCAACATCCCCTCTCCTCGCCCAGCACTTCCTCATTTGTTTCATTTCGGTCCATTTCACCTTCTCCATTCTTCTCCACACCCACATTTCGAGAACCTCCAATCTTCATCTGTCCTGCTTTAGTGACCATGTTTCCGCGTCGTACATAACTATGCTTCATATAAACGTTTTTACGATCCTTTCTATTACATCTATAGTCAACTCCCCTGTCATTACTTCCGTACACCTTGAGAAAGCCTCTCTGCCTAGTGCAATTATTCTCCTTATGTCCCTACTACTTGACCATTTTGGTCCAAAACACTTCCGAGATACGCAAACTGCTCCACCTGCTCTAGTTTTTGCCCTTCTTTTCTCATCCCATATCTATCGCACTGAATTTCGGAAATCGGAATCAGTCGGAAAAAGAAATACTAAGTTATTCCACATATATTTTATTAAACACGACCACGGTGTCGACTTAAAAAATCGCTTTGACTTTGTAAGTCGAAACCGTGGTCGTGTTTGATAAAATATATGCGGAATACCTATGTATTTCGTTTTCCGATATGAATCGCTTCCACCAAGTGATGCCTGAAACCATTCTTACTCATCAATGCTTGCAACCCCTTGGCTGACTGACAAATTAGAGCGTGGTCATCAGCAAACCTGACCGATTTTACAAATTTCCCGCCGACTTTCATTCCTACCTCCAGTTCCTCCCATACCTCTTTAGTCATTTCCTCCACATATACGTTTAACAGCACCTGTGATAATGGGCAACCCTGCCTTACACCTTTTCCTAACACTGTCCATCCGGACAGTCATTGTCGTTTTACAGCTAAATATTTAAGTACAGTCTGCGCATGCTTCGCAGACACAGGAAGGTAATATCGGTTTCTACCGTAATGTAGTAAAAATAAATCAACCATTCTTTACCATTTGACAATCATTTTCGTCAATGTTTTCCTTCAGTACTGGAGTGCACTAGTAGTAGATTAGTATGTACGGTAGTATTGTCGGTATTTCTGATTTTCCCTGCGCGAGCACGCCCCCCCCCCCCCCGCTCCGACGACTGCCTGGTATCTGGAAGGCGGATCAAAGCACGAGGGCGGCGGAAGGGTATTGGTGTGTGGGGAGGGAGGTTGCTTTGGCGGTGGACGCGAAGGCACCCGGCGCTTCGATCGGGTCGCATGCCACCCGCACCCGTGCCTCGCGCGAGTGTCTTTCGAGACCACTGGCGTCAATGAACTAACTCCCTCCGTCCGACGCACTCGGAAGGAGGGACTTCTTTAAATGCCGTGAGAACTGTTAGCTCTAAGGTGGGTCGGGGGAGGTAGGGAGGACTTCGTCATGACTGTGCGGGCTGGTGGCTAGGGATTCGACTCGTCCTCCGTACTCCCCCAAACGGAGTGCGGACGGGAATTGAATGTGCAATCGTAGAGGCTGGAGTGGGTGAACGCCCGACGCGAAATGTACCGAGCCATCCTTAGCACACGTCCGAGGGTGATTTATCTTGGAGGCGACCCGCGAATGGGGGAGAGGATGGAACGGTGGCTGCCATTGTGATTGCACCCACGGCGCCCGGGGGCCTCTCGGGAGGACGCCACCACTTGGAAGACTCGATTCATCGAGGAGGATTCCCGCACTCTTTTCTTTCGCCGCCGAAAGAATGCCGGTGTGTGTGTATCCTCTACCCAATCGACGTGTACATTCGTACCCAATCGTCCGTAGGCATTCTCCGAGTAACGCGCTTACCTTACACGCAGCTTACATTAATTCTCGCCACTTCGTCACCGACTTTAAGACTTTTGGAAATGGTTACCCTGCAAATCAACAACCACCAGGGTAGGGGTTAAATCTACGCCAGGTGTGAAATCGGCCACGAGTCACCACGGACACGTGACGTTAAATTTTTCTCACTACGGTGCGCAGTGTCACGAATGGCTTCACGCGTAACCGCGTTAGCGAGTATTGCTCTGACTAATTGTCCCCAGGTCAAGCGGTATGCTGGCTGCAACATTTAAGTATCCCATTTTCGTTGTGCTGCCAGCACCCTTTATTTACTGTAGGAATACGATTCGAATTGTTCCGTCACAATTGTAACGGTACCGTAACGGACGTTAGACCGCACGCCGTGGACGACTCTGCTAATTTAGGATATGTCGGCCTGTGTCGCATAGCTCTCCCAGTGTTTTCTTGGTGTTCATTTTCAGCGAAGGTTAAGTCGAGTTATGCTGTCTGACCATGCGGAGTCTGGACTTACTGAGCACCAAGCTTGTTAAGACTATAGACTTCAGTGGTGTTCTTGATGTGTACTGAGCTCAGGAAAAAAAAATTATGACACTTTTACATATCTTAAGCTAATATTCCTCAAAATAGGACCCTTGTGAGTCGATACACTTGTTCCAGCGGCATTCCCATTCCTGGAACGCTCCCGCGAAGGCATCATCGGGAACCTCTCGAAGACACGTCGTCACGGCCTCTTTGATGGCGTCCAAAGTCCCGTATCGCGTTCCTTTCAAACTCCTCTTTATCTTCGGGAACAGAAAAAAGTCCGGTGGTGCCAAGTCCGGGCTGTAGGGCGGGTGCGGTAGCGTTGCCACGCCGTGCTTGGCCAAGAAGTCCGACACGACAAGCGCGGTGTGAGACGGCGCATTGTCGTGACGCAGCCGCCAGATGTTTTTGATCGCTGGCCGGACGCGGGCGACTCGTTTTCGAAGCCTGTCGAGCACTTGGACGTAAAATGCAGCATTTACAGTTTGTCGTTCAGGTACAAATTCGTAGTGGACGACTCCCCTTTTGTCAAAAATCCGGAAAAATTAGTACACTCATCTTCCGGACGAACCCTGTATATTTCGAATATTGAGGTAACGCGCGTTTTATTTCATCCCCGAAAGAAATACTGAGCAATCATGTGGATCTCCATACTGAGATTGCGAAATTCTATTCAATGTATCTGAAGCTTTAGCTAAAAGAAATCTTTTCCTTCCTTCCGCCGAAGAAGGTGGTTGTGCCGACGAAAATGTTGATATGTCCTCGTTTGCATCATTTTTGTTTACTCTGTTTTTTTTTTTACTTTTTTCGTCAAAGTGTTAAATATCGTTTCACAGGCACTTTAATATATACATAAGAAATGTAATTTTTATTTTTGTAACTGTGCATCATACTCTTTTTACTGGAAAAAGATGCTTTTTGTGAAATGGTTTCTTATTAAATTCACGGTGCACTCACATGCATAGTTTAAAAAACGAAAACGCAAGTGGGGCAACAATGCAGTGAAAATGTCTTTACACAAATTGTTCATGCATTATTTGCCCATTATTTCGAGAGTTCGTAGAATGATAGAACCTACGGTGGTTGTGAAAAGCTCAAGGGTAGGAGATACGTGACATTTGTGGTTGTGTGACTGCGAAATTGAGATCAGAAGCTCTTTTATCTCGCCCTGTCAAATGGAATTTGCTGTAGTGCCCGTAGAAGTATTCACTGCCTAAACTATTGTTGCTGGTACCATGTCACCAGCTGACATAAGCATTTGCGCTCGGTGCCCGTTTTCACACAGGCATAAATAAGCCCGTGTGGTCCATTTCAGTCCCCGCCCCACTCTGAAATTTCCCTTGTTTCGAGTATCACGCGTTAATTTTTAAACCTGGCACGTTGATACTCTGTGAGGTTCTTACGGAAATATGGTTTCATTACTACGGGAACATTATGCATTCAACTATCAATAGCCTATGTGCAGATACTCGAAAGGAACCGGGTACTCAGCTTTCTGACACTAATAGGTAGAATTAGGGGATGAAACGGTAGAAGTGTAGCGTAACTTCAGCGGATCCATTTGTGCCTCCTAAGCTACCAAAGAGTGACGTCAATACCTGGCTGTCATCTTAGTGGTTTCCCTGGTGGGCGAGTATGGAGATGGTCCGAAGCCCTAGAAGGCCTAAAACATTGAGTATCACTGTGTGGAAACTAACGATGAAGTTATATTAAAGCGATGTGAATCATTTTTTTAAACTGCTTGCATAACAGTGAAGGAATAAGAACATTTCAACGACTACTCTGCCAAATATTAAACAAGCGAACAAGCAAAGGAGGTAGGCACTCTTGCAGAACTGTCCGCCCACTACCAACCCGAGGATTTTTCATTCTTCGGGAGAGTTTTTTCCCCTTCATCCTTACCCACGAGTTAAATCTCCATTGAATTATTTTATTGTCGTGGCTTGATTTCTATTCGTGAACTTAGTGATGAAAAGCCTTATTAATAACTGGATGTACGAATGAAAGTCTGTAGGGAATTCGTGAAATCAGTAAGGTTTCCTGATAACCTAGCTCTAGTTTATCAGTTAGCCAAGGGGTTGAAAGAATTGCTGAATGAATTGGAAATTCACTGCGATAGATATGGAATGAGAATTAATATAAATAAAACAATGATTATGCGATATTCCTGTAATTTAGTAAAGAATGAAATAATCAATTGCAATGAGAATGGCAGGACCTAATTTTAGTTGGGATTCCGGCTATTCCCTCAGTAATGCATGGAAACCTTTGCTAATGGAGGTAAGAAAAGGAAGGAACGAGTCGGGCATCAAAACATCGACCAATATGGAAGGCCCTGACCCGGTGGAAGACCCGAAAATACTTCATGAAGAGTTTGTAGAGTCTGATATTGTTGTGTTTTGTTAGGAGAGGCAAAATATTTATTTGTAAGTCGTTTCCATCCAAAACCTACGTTGCCCAGTAGATCACCTAATAATCATCCGAGTGTTGTTGGTTCCGCGGGAACTCGACCGGTCCGCTTGAATGCTAAACCCGCAGGGGATTGCCGAAGGCACCCGTTGTGTAGGCGCTTAATCGGTTCGACGGTGGAAGACACGCGGTCTCGTCATCTAATGTGTACTCTCTATCGTTTAATGGGCCCGCTTGGATATCAGTAGTAGATTGTCAATTGGTTTCACAAGATAATGCAAAATGGCGATCATTTGTTGTCCGGCGAAATGGAGTGTCGTTGCCCCGGTGAACGCATTCCATGTTCGACTCCCGAGCTCCCGCAGCCGTGCCCCCGTCCCCTCAGGGTCGTGTTCCGACCACCCAAGGCGTGGACGCCCAATCCCCCTGGGGACCAACCCTTCACCGGTGTCGAAGCGATGTCCCGAATATCACTTTCGGATGCTTTCGGTGAAGTAATCCTCCGGGAGCGAGCCTCTTCAATCCCCGAATAAAATCTTTCGGCTCATTGCCAAAGTAAAATAACCTAACGTTACCCAATTTACCGTTTCAGATATTTCAGCTCAGCCGAGGATATTATTTAGGGTGGATGCACTCGTGAGATCTCGGGCGGCACTCACGTGTTCCGATGCCATCGATTCATTCGGCGGGCCCGCCCCGTCTGATCCCCTCTCCCCCCCCCTCCGGATCCACTCGCCCTCTCGATCAATTTCCTCGGAAGACTCGTGGGTTTTCGCGGAGATATTTCCGTATGGATTTTATCCGCTCTTTTGCGTTTCGCGTGCAAAGGGAAACGTACTTATGCACCCACTCGCCGACCTCACCCTCTCCTCCCTCTCCCACCCTCCCTCTCCCACCCTCCCTCTCCCACCCTCCCTCTCCCACCCTCCCTCTCCCACCCTCCCTCTCCCGCCCTCCCTCTCCCGCCCTCCCTCTCCCGCCCTCCCTCTCCCGCCCTCCCTCTCCCGCCCTCCCTCTCCCACCCTCCCTCTCCCACCCTCCCTCTCTCAACCTCCCTCTCTCAACCTCCCTCTCTCAACCTCCCTCTCTCAACCTCCCTTTCACCCTCTTCTTCCTTCTCCCGAGCGGTACGGCGATCGTTAAAGGCTGCTCTCGAAGGCATCGGGCGATCGGTGGGCAGCCGCCCACCCCCATCCGTTGCTGCCGTGTCCCCTCCCCCCGCCCCCGCGAGGCGCCCGCCCTTCCCTCTCTCCTCCCCCGGGAACACGCCCGCCGCAGCAACAGTTGGGAGGGCGGGATGAGCACTCTCCCCACCCCACCCCGCCCTCCCTCCGCCGCGACACTCGGTTGACATCCGGAATGGCCGCACTCCCCCGTGCACCACCCGCGCCCCCTGACCTACCCCCACACCTCCCCTGGGCGTGCCTTCAATTCGCCAGGAAGGCTCGACACCCTTGATCCCTTGCATTTTGTACATGCATTATCCGTGCTGTTGGTTCGTCATTGGGATCTCGGATTAACGTTAGTTTGTGGCATAAAATACACGACACTTTTCCGTTACGCAAGGGTAAATTGCAACTCGCGTGTCGGTTCAATGAGCCACAGCCGGGGTAAGCCCCTCGGGTATCGTGGTGGCTCGGTATGCCCAAACGTTCGCCCCGATGCATATTCTGTGCTTCATCTCTGCAAATGTCAACCGTGATATTATGTTCTGTGATAATTTTTGTGCGTAGTCATCGTGCGATGGGTGCGAATCTGTTTCATTTGTCTGCCCCGGAGTCTTTTTTCTCGAATTTGATCCGGGCATTCCCATCCATCGATGAAATATGGGGACCTTGTGAGCTATTACAGCCGTTTAAACGGTAAATGAAAAGACCTGTGCCATTCTAAGGGCCTCGGTTTGGCTTCCATCTCCCGAGGTTATATTCTTTCCCTCTCCCCGAGTTTGTTGTTGGGACTCCCTGTTCAATTCTTCTAGGGACCCCCGTCACACGGATTGCGCATCCGAAGATTGGTGAGCTGCAGCCCCTTCCCACTCCTTCCGCTGCTGCCGCTCAGTTTCTCAAAGTATGTCCGGTTGGGGGTCTTCCAACTGACGCCCTCCGTCGGCTCCTCCGGATAGCCAGCCATCGTACGGAGTCGGACACGTTTGCAAAATTGCTCAATCTCTCCCGAATGTATGTATGACTGGATTTGACGGCAGAGGACCCTCCCCTGCTTCGCGGTGACTGAGAGGTGGAAGATCGACACACTGTCGATAGTAATGTGGACCAACCGCAGTTGTCAACCCGAAGGTCTGTTTGATAGGCGAGGGTAGAGATCACCCATGACTGAGCACTTCGGCGAGTGAAACACACATACCTGTATGCACACGCGTGTATATCAGGGCTTGGGGGCAGTTCCATTCTCTGTGCCGCCCTTGGTTTCCCGGGTGTGCCCGGTAAAGAATCACACAGTTTGGGTGGAGCTTAGGGTCTGCAGAGGAGGAGTCGAACCCGAACCCACCGATAATTAGCCCAGATCTCTACCCAGTGGATTATCACGCCCCCCCCCCCCAGTAATGATAATAGAATAAATGTAAGGAGACGTCTCGGGTGAGACCCAGGGAAGCGCGGTGAAATATGGCGGGGACCACCTGAAACCTCGAAGAAATGCATTTTAATCCGTGCTAACCGAGCGTCTTGAAGAGCTCCGGTTTGGTGCCACGACGAGTGCTGGACAAGGGAGCTCTTCACTAGCCACATTATGTACATATTCATTAGCAATCATCAGAATGCATAGTGGGTACAGTTTTGTAATTTTTTCGCTTTAGGTGGGATATCATTCTCTGCATTTATTAGTAATTTTTGCTGGATAAATAACTATAGTGATGGCTATGTAAATGAAAAATAACATTTCACGATCCAAGTTACATGAGCTCGCACCATTTTCAGAATTTCCGTATGGAATGCGTGAAATATGACCGCAGCGCAGAAATCATCGTCGTATGTGGGTAAAACGTGTGCACAGCGCGAGGTATTTTGTTTGCCGCGTGTTCTTAAATACGAGTCTTGACCGGCTGTCTTGCCTTGGCCGCGAATGAATTGCATTGCACTATGCATTAGCGGATGACTCCATCAAAAGTTAACCGTTCGCAGAACCTCCCGCAGTTACTTGGAATTGGTCAAAAGAGGTAAACACTAGTGATTAAAGCGTTGGCCCTCGTGGACTGTGGAGCAACGACCACGAATGCCTGTGGTATTGTGTGTGTGGTATTTCGTCACATCATCTTGTGCCTTCAAAGCCCCCGAAATCTCGGAGTGTAAGAAAACGCCTTAACCGGCTGAAGCACTCGACTCGACCGTTTTTCGTCGAATTTCGGAAAAAATTTCGGACACGTACATTTTTAATTGGCACGCCTCAGGTCATTTTACCGTGGCACGGGGAGGGTAAGGGTTATTTTCACTCGTGGACCCTGAGAACCCCTCGCCTCCATCCCCCCACCCCCGAAGCCACCGATCCCGCGCCTCACTCAGCGCTTAACCCACTTCCAACATCTCTTAATCTCACCGGTCCTCGTCCCCCAGAGTCCCTCCGCCCTAACCCCCCCCCCCCCCCGACCCCGGCACCTCCCCCGCCCGCCCACCACATTACAGTCCACCTCGGCTTCATCAAACGTGTGCCGGGGAAGGGACCTCTCGCGTGGGAGCGTTGGGGAGAGGCTTTCTTTCGCCGTAGCTGGACCACATGTGTCGGCGTGGTGGCCTTGTGCGAAGGGCGTCCGTCCTTCGATGGATCCGGATTTCGTGGCCGGATAGTCCGTTCGCGGGCACATTTAAGCCCGAAGCTCACCACGTGGGGACGGACCACCTCGGAAAACACGAGGAGGCGGGAGGGAAGGCACTGACAGCCGTACCCGGGAATTGCGGATTTCACGCGCCGTGGAGCGTTTATTTTTTTAAGGAAAATGTCCGCCACTGTGCTAAATGGTAGTGTTGTCAGTTTCTAGCGGAACACGTAACAGAATATCGGAAACAGAGGGAGGGATTTAGAGAAGAGGGTGCTAATTATTTGGAGAAAGGTGATCATGATAAATGTGTTAAGAGGATCCCTAGTGAGAACGGATGAAGTTTGCCGGGAAGTGAATTCAGCGGATGGGTGAGAAAAGCGAGCGAGCGTTTGGCGAGCGATGACATGGAATGAGCACACGTAATAATAGTGAGTGTGTAAATAGGAAGTTGGTGATGGTAGTCCAGAATTGATGAAAGAAGGCAGCTCAGGGCGATCAATGATGACGCGAAGAATTCTTGCCGTCGGTGAGTTTTTGCGCCGTTTGAGGTATTTGTTCGAGAATATAACAAATGGAGAGAGAGGTCTGAATTGCATCAGGGGACTTAATAAAAAATGGAACATTCTTTGTTTTAATATTTAACCGTAAATAAACGATTGAACACTTCATGGGTTATCAGGTTAGGTTTATGCGAGTTCGATCACGTGGAAGAGCGACAACACTTGATCATGTGGAAGGGCAGTGGTTGAAAACTATGATTAGTACTCGGGGATCATTGTTGAACAATGAATGATTAGGTTAGAGTGGCTTACGTGGGGATTTAATTTTAACTGCCAGGAAATGATCAGGGAAATTTAAGGTTATGATCTGTTAACATGTCGAGGTCTTTTACAGGTGAAGCACGATATAGATGCTCGGAATTAATGGCGTGAGTAAATGGGGAGTTGTTTTTTTTAGGGCCCTGGGAGTGTGTAGCCAGCCATTGAATTGAAAAAAAGGGTTGAATGGCGCGCGTCACTCGGGTCGACAGACGTGATGGCGTTCGCTCCCTTAAGAGCCCTCGCAATCGGCGCCCTCGTTCTTCCCATTTCAAATGTCTTCTGCAGCTCTGTTCAAGCTCATGTGTTATCTGCTCCCCTTAAGGGAATAGCTATGGCATAGGAAAATAATGTTTGTAGAACTTAGCACTTCCAACGAGTTAAGATTGCTTGGCCTGCGAGCACGCGCCCAAATGTCGCCTTATTTTATCAGCGGCGGTCGTCTATGAAGATCGCCTGTGGATCCCTGAGAAGAACGCGGACATTTTATTTTGCTTTGCTTGAAAAATTGTGTTGTGGCTCGTTTGGTAAATCACATCAAATGCTAAAGTTATGTTTGTGGCACCGTGTATCATTTTTTTTGTTTCAATCCAGCTGATCTACTTGAGCAAATACATGACAATATTTTCTAATTCCTTGTTTCAGTCATATTTATTTGAAAACAGAAAGGTATATTCTATTCCTTTTGATGCATAGTGAGTCACCTTAAAATAGCATGCGCGATCGGTGATCTACCTGGGGTATTTCGAGTTAAAACGCGTGGTTACAAACTGAAAAAGTGGCTTTCTGCAAACGTCGTCTCTCCAAGTGTCGGGAATCTAATGAAAAAAGAACGTGTTGTCCGTTGGAATGGGTTTAAATATTTTGAGGAAGTTGCTGTTTGCTCTTGTCAAATATCGTCAAGTTTCAGAATTCTGCATGTTCGGCTTTTCACCGCGTTGTTGTTTGAAGCCGACAACAGTTTCGCCGAAGTTGCATCCGGCATCTTCAGGTCGAAGATAAAAAAGGACCAATCGGAGAGCAGCACCTTGACGGGACCACCTATATAAGGGCGGCCAAAATCCGAGTCCCTCATCTTCGACCTGAAGACGCCGGATGCAACTTCGGCGAAACTGTTGTCGGCTTCAAACAATAACGCGGTGAAAACCCGAAAATGCAGAATTCTTCAAGCCACCGCCGCGAAAATCTACGCAGCCATCGTCAAGATTCGTTTGAATTAACATAATCATTAACGCTTGATGCACGATCATTGAATGATTTGGCCATTTTAAAAGAAATCCTTTCCATGTATGCACATTAATGAGTTAACGGAATTTTTAAGTTTATAAAAAAACCGGTAAATCCAATACTTAGCAGGCATGCGTGGTTTACTTTGAGTAATTGTTTATGACTATCAACTAATGACGATCATTAATTACTGATGCAGGGGTTGAGGTCCAGCGAAAAGGTGTTAATGCACACTGGCTCTCAAAAGAGACATAAACGCCGTGCGATATGTTATGCGGCGGAGATGGTCGAGCAACGGCAGACCGATTGGGTTAAGCGGTGCCATGCTAAAACAGCAATTATATTAGCGATCATTGCGGATCTGGATCGGGTATAGGAAGAGTATTTAGCGCGGGACTGAATTTAATTGCAAGGAAATAATAGTGAGCAAAGGGATTCCAGTCATTGCTGAGGGCTTTACATACGGGATGACAATAAATGATAGAAGCTTAAAAAACATGGGATGAAGGTAAAAGGAAAGGAATGATACGTGTGTACTCAAGAAATTATCTAAAGCGAGCTTGGAATGAGTAGGGCGTAAGTAAAAGATGACAGCAGTACGCCTCCCTTAATTGGGGAGTGTTTGGCTTCTAATGAGGAGATAAGGGATAGAGTTAGCTGGGGAAGCGTTTGTGAAGACGAGGGTGTTGATGGCAGGGGCGTAGGTTTCTGACACAGGTAAAACAAAGGAGAGTTTTTATCGTAGGTGAGTCGTCGCGTTGTGAGGGTCCGAAACTTGATCCATTGAGGAGGAGACGGGATGGATTGGGAGATTTTGGGGCTATTCGTATGCGGGCGTGCAGAAAGTGCGGGAAAAATAAATTGAGCGGACAAGAGACCTGCTAGGTATGTTTGGAAAGGGGATACAAATGATCGGAGAAAAATCGAAGGGGGAGGCAAACGGATGGTGTTGAGGGGAGGGCAAGCGAGGCGGAGAATGGATATTTAAGTCGTCTGGAAGGGGGCGAAATATGCCGGAATAAATATTGATTTACTGTAGCGTGTTTGGTTTTATTTCTCGCTTTTAAGAGTCCACCAGGAAAAATCAACATTAAAAAATGTTATTCGGGATCCATTAAAACCTCCCTCCACCCGGTAGAGGACTCCATAAGTCTACCCAAAGCCCACGCGTGCAGAACTTACAGTATGTTGAACTTGCTACTGAATTCGCGTTTTCGTGGGCCAGTCTACGTTTGCCGATTGGATCTCTGATATTAAATTATGGAAGTACAACTGTCAGAGCTATTAGCTTTAAGGACTCATTTCTCATCTGGATAATACGTGATAGCAACCACTTAAAAAGGGCCCACTTCCAAACCAATCCCCTCCAGTTTGCGAGTCCCATTGTTGGCCGCAACCCCTTAAGACGTGGGGGAATGAGCGTGACATTTGCTATTATCCAATCTCTTGAGACTCTCTTCCTTTCTACCGATTTCTTAAGTATAATTCCAGGGTACAGTGCGATGTTCAGGGCGAATTCTAGTCATTAAAGCGGCATTTTCAACGTCGGCCAATTTTTCACTGTTATTATTGTAGTGGAAAAAGGCTTGGCGGGGACCATTGAGAATAATAGCTTTGGCCTCACCGCAACCCCTCATGATTCCATGACAGTCGGATCTCACGGTTGGATGGATTTGATGTTTATACACGACCTCATCACTTCCGACAAAAACGCTCTTGGGTCGTCGAAAGAGTTACCGAAATTTGTACTTTAAACGAGGCGTCGGGAGTCACGTAACTGTATCTTGGGTTTTAATTGCTTGCCAGTCTGTTCACTTCGAAATGCAGGATTATTTCTGCTTCAGAGGAAATTTCACAGCGCTTTGAGGATTTCTTTCCGTAATGAATATGTGCAAATTTGGGGTTTGCCACTGTCGAGGTGGGGCAAACCTTCGCTGCGTTCCTTACGTTTGAGTCGGTCCTTGAACATCCTGTTCTCCGCGTAGTTCTTCTTCCAGATCACTCCGGAAGCGAATTATTACCTCAGATCACTTAACTCTAAAATATCCATGCCGAAGTTGGAGTAATGGGCGAGCGAGCGCGATCGTTTTCATGCAAAGCATGCTTTTGCGCGAAACCTAGATTGATCTTTGTGTGGCGCGTCGGTTCTTAAGGAAGAATGTAAAATGCTTGAACCTTGTTGTCTTGTGTCTTGGATCATTGTATTGATTCTAGAATCCTTTATCCATGCATTTGGGTTATAAATAGGAGTGGCAAGAATAGACCAATATCCTGAAAGGCTTGCTGTTACAAGCTATTCTACGACCAATACCTTAGTGTTGTTCAAAATGTATTATAAGGGTAGAGAATCAGCAGTAAATGAAAACAGTGGGATGTACCGTATGTAAACGTCACATTTTGCTTATAACGTTTCGAGACCCTCCCCGCGTTCGGGCTCCCATCACATTTGAGTGACTTCCTTCGGCGAGCGAGTTGCCTGGTGGGAACGGAAGGTTTAAAAGGGAGTCAGTCTCCTTTGATGCGCCAAAATCGATGTGGTGGCGAACTTGTTTCGACTTTTTCAATCATCTTCTTTGATTCTGATAAGCGACTAGTGGGGGCGTACAAACAACCAGGGGCTGCGGAGGCGTCGTTTGAAGTGGAGTCCCATCGACCGGCGTCGCCGTGCACCCCGCTCCCACACATTATCCATCGAGTACGCCAAAACAGAATAGTTCCTTTCCGGGCCCACCCAGTCGTGACCGTAATTTTTTGGACGCGACGAAATAGCCAAGCGACGAGCAGACATGTGCCAAGATCAGATAAATCAGCGCTCGGAAGTGCCAGGGGTATGTGATGCATTGCCTTCCTCGTTCGGCGGCGCACAGGGGTCCCCCCTCGCCGCTACGACTCTCCCCGCTGAGTCACCCGGCTGTGCGAGCGTGCACCGGAGTTCGTTCACGAAGCCGCCGCCGGCCTGGCTGGTGCAACTCGTGCCTCCCTCCCCGAGGGCCGCATGGCGGGGCCGCAGGCCGACCTCCATCGCACGCCAAGGCCACGCTCCGCCGCCCGTGTCTCCCGGGGGATGGTGCTCTTTCGGGCCGAGGCGAGCCTTTTGGTGAGGGCGCGGGCATTTCCCTTCTCCGGCCGGGGGGTGGGGGCTGCGAGGGGCCGAGGGAGGGGTGTGGGTCGGAGAAGGAGTCACGCCACCCACTGCCTCCGCCGCTCATGACGGAAGGGCTTACATAGAGGATGTGGTGCGTGCTTCGGAGGGCCTTCGAATGAATTCGAATGCGATGCGCGCTATCTCGCCGCGGGGAAATATGTATTTAAGGAAATTGAAAAGGAGAGGTGGGTGGGAACATTGATTCGCCATGAGAATTTACAACCCACCCTTTGACACCATTATTCACGGGATTCTTGGAAAGTATTTCTTCGTACTGAAGTGAAAATA
This sequence comes from Hetaerina titia, assembly GCA_037158775.1. Taxonomy (NCBI): domain Eukaryota; kingdom Metazoa; phylum Arthropoda; class Insecta; order Odonata; family Calopterygidae; genus Hetaerina; species Hetaerina titia. The sequence goes on from CM073779.1 coordinate 87,159,735, forward strand.
CCAGTGTGTCTTTCCGGCCAATTTTATTCGGTACAACTAGTTTCGACACATCGGCGTCAGCCTCAGATACGGAGTTATACTTACAAGTCGGGTTATGTATATAAATATATAAATATATATATATATATATATATATATATATATATATATATACTGCGACCCGCATATATATATTTACAAATATATATACTTTGTATATATATATACATATACGCGGATCGCGGGGGTCTAGTGGGTATAGCGTTGGACTACTGACCGGAGGGTCCCAGGTTCGATTCACGGGCAAGCCTCTATGGGCACCTGCAGCACCCGCTATGTGATTTTTCGGGTACCAGATATTCCTGGGAAACCATAGCCAGCGCAGGGAAAGGAACTGGCCCTCCTACCCTGATGTGTGAATTCCACATGCCGTCGGGCTTAGTACTGGGTGAACTACCACCACCTACCAAACTGACCTTAGCGTTGCTTATACTCGTATATATAAAAGATATATGATGGAGATGGAGGGGAAAGAGATGGCTGGCAATGGTTGGAGTTGGTGGGGATGGTTGAGGGGGGGGGGGCAGGGGCGGCCACGAGTAGGGAAGGTAAGGGCCGAGAAGGATGGAGGTGGTCAGGGTTGGGGGTCACGAGACATTTTCTGAAATGAGAGAGAGGTTGTCATCAGCGGGGAATATATTTTAAAAACAATGCCATTAAGGATATGCCCTTTTCCACTTGTCATCTTGTCTCCAGCTCTTTCAACATGGCCATTTTACTCCCTTTTTCGACGAGGTGTCGGACGTCAGGAATGAAGTCACTTGCGTCTCTCGCCTACAGATGACTCTCAAAGTAGGAGTTGGATGGTTTCCCGTGAAGACAGCTTCTCCTGTGTTCCTCCCCCTTCGTTTGCAGGATCTTCCGGTCTGCCCCGCCTGTCCTACCTGGCGTCACTATCACTACTTTTTAATTTGTACACTCCACTTTGTTCAATTTATCAGTCTTGTCTTTTGTTCCGTTAAGAAAGCATCTAAGACTGTTTCTGTTATAGTAGGCAACCCTAAATTGGCCCTATGGAAAGGCTTTTTCTATTTTAAGGGATATATCTCCGCAGAACTGTAATTTGCACCACTTTTTTTGGGTTGCATCCCTCATTTAATGGGGACGGTGAAGGGGTGAAACGGTTTTATTTCTAATCCCTTCTGTCAGCATTGATTCTTTAAAACTACTTATTGCATCCATTTATTGTTGCAATCCATCTTTTGGTACCAAGTTTGCGGTGCATGTCGTTAGAGAGTGAGAATTGAGAAGCCGGCTCGACATGAAATGTGGACATTTATTGTGAAAAGTGATGGCAGGAGTTAAACGGCATGCTGAGATCTGTGGCGGTATCTTTGCGGAATGTTGAAATTTGAGAATATTTTGTATCCATTGATATCGTAGAATCCAAAATGTCGAGTTTCCCGTCCTTCTCACAGCAGAATTGGTTACTGTTGGATTGCGCGTTTTAAGAAAATATGATAGCGTTTTAAGAAAATTGTCTAGCCGTCTATCCGCACCCGTCCACGTATCGGAACCAGCAATGAATATATTGGGTGTCGACTGCGGTGTTGCTGAATATTTTAACTTCAAAATCATTCATGTGCTACAGTCATTTCTTCGTACTTCGGCCAATTCCAGGGCAGTGGCAAACTGTGTTATGTTGCATATTGGCTAGATGGTAAACAGACATGGTGAGGGTTTCTATCGTTCCTGACAGATTATTTTGAACATCTTTGAACGAACCAAATAAATTTGACAACAAATAAACTTTTTTAGACATTTAATGTATACCTACTACTGATTGATAAATACCAATGAAACCTCGGCGTATTTAATTTTAAAAAGTCTTCCAGCCGGGTAGTTATTAACGTGTAGTTTAGGACCCTAAGATATTCTGTAAATGTGACTTTCGTCAGGGATGAGAGGCGTAATTGGTTTGGGGAGATGGCTGATGAGCCACACTCACTCCTTCCTCGTAATTATTCGATCCGGGAGATTGGACAAACTTGACGATTTTTCGAGGAAGGCGTAAGTTAAGAATTCAGTCATTTTCTCTTCGCGTCGCCTCGTGCATGGCAAAGGGTTTCAGCTAATCAGAGTTGGGGGAGGGAGTTGGTGATTCGAATGTAGTTAGGCAGCCTTACTTAAAGGTACCGTGAGGCGCCGTTGCCCGTGGTACGCATACACACCAATATTTGCTTCTTATTGCGTAGAATCTAATGTTAAAAACGCGTTTATTTTTCCGATGCTGCATTCTGTCTTCTTTCCTACTTATAAGCGGCGAAGCATCATGACCTATAACTCGGATAATTAAACAACAGGCCGATTCTTAATACGTTATGAACACATTAAACCGTATCGCCCCGCTTGCCGCTTCCATCTAGCTTCGTGGACCCCTTCTGTTAAGGCTATTCGCCTTACCTTCTATCGAAGCTGTGGTCAAGTACCAAAAAGATATGATCTGAATTGTTGTATTACATAGACATACCAAGAATATCTCACTGATTTCTTCCATGTTCCCTGCAGGAAATATCATTGATATCTCAATTTCGAAAGTAATATACGTCCCACCATTTACATGCCTGAAGAAAATACGTATCACCCTGCTTATGTTAATTCCTAAGACCCTTGGTTAAGATTTGATGCAATAACTATCGTATAGATATTTCTCGATATGCTTGCATTAATTTTCATTTATTTGCCTTAAGACGGCAAATTAGGAAAAGGAAACAGTTTCTGGCGTGACTTGGTGGAAAATTTTCATGGTGAACAGCTGGACTTTCCCACATCGAAAATATTTTATTCCCTACCTAGGTTTTGTTATGGTATAACATAATCAGGTTCACCTGATGATGTTATGCCATAAGGAAACCTAGGTTGTGAGAATAAAAAAATTCCCATGGGGAAAAACCAAGTTGTTTATTTTTCAAATTCAATTAGAAAATGGATTTAAGCGCCAAATAATGTCCATCAACCGATTCAAATAATTTTATGGTAGATGTTCGTCTATCATAAATATTTTTTGAAAACAGATCACCTCATGCGTAAATTGTATCTGGACAGGTTGACGGTCTTTCGAGGTGGTCTTTCGGTAGAGTGGGCTGGGGAGCGACAAATAACAACAACGTGGCCTTCCACAGCCGAAAGGGGGCAATCTTGGGGTAAATGTGGATTTCAGGAAATGAGTTATTCGTAGACGTAATACCAGGTTTGGAAAACTATTGGTCTCACCTTACTCTTACGGGCCCCTTTTTAAAGGAGCGGTATAAGTGCGTCTATTCCGACTACGTGTCACAACCACTTAGCACAGTTCTTCGAAGCATGCAGAACCTTCATTTGATCGTAAATTAGAAGTTGTCCTCGCCCAAAAGAGTGTATTGTGTTCCCCAGATCTGGGAGTAGAGGGGAACCTCCGAAGGTTGAGTTGTAACCGTCACGGGTGAGCCCGGGCCGGGCCCGAAGGCGGCTCGGATATCACGCTTGCCGTCCCGGAGACCTCGATGCCACTCTCTCTCGATGGCACGCGGGTGTGACTGCGCCGCGTGATGACGTCCTGGGCGTCCGTGCTTGTCCTCGCGCGCGCCTGGCCTTGGCGCGGCGGGGCTCCCGGCGGAGGTTGAGTCCCTGTGGGTACTCCACGGCCGTGTGGCTGATAATCGAAAGGGGGAGGAAAGACAGGTGTCTCTCTCCGCGATGAGCGGTCATGGTCCACGGTCAGCGTCCTGCATTGAGCGAGACTGCCCCCTTGCCCTTCGGAATCGCATGCACCGTATTTGTAAGAAATTATTTGATTATACACATTCCTTTTTCAGGTGCATGTAAGGGTGTGCATAGACGTGTGTTAATTTATGTATGTGTGTGTGGAAATGTAAATATGTGTTATATATATTATATATATATATAGACAAGTATGTGTATATGTGTGTATATATATATATGCATATATATATATGTATATATATATATGTATATATATATATATATGTATATGTGTGTGTATATGAACTGAGTTCTGTTCCTTCCTCCTCTTGAGAAAGGTAGGCAAACCACCAAAAATTCGAGACCCAGTGAGTTTCTCGTTTATATTGTTTCTGTGGTTGTGTTAATTCCATGTACGCTATTGCTCACGTCCGTGAGAATTTCAAAAAAGTTAGGAAAATGTATTATATATATATATGTGTATAGCGGGTTGCGGTGGTCTAGTGGGTAGAGCGTTGGACTACTGACCGGAGGGTCCCGGGTTCGATTCCCGGGCAAGGCACTTTGGGCACCTGCAGCTCCACCCAAGCTAGTTGATTTTTCGGGTACCAGATCTTTCTGGGAAACCATAACCGGCACAGGGAAAGGAACTGCCCCCCCCCCCATGTGTGAACATTCACACGCCGTCGGGCTTGGTACATGGGTGAGCTCTACCATCAGCTACTAAACCGACCTTCGGGTTGATTACTGTATTTATGGTTTTATATATGTATATATATGTATTTCTATTATGTGTATATATATATATACATACACACTTCTGTTATATATATATATATATGTATATATATATATATATATATATATATATTTATATATATATATATATATATATATATATATGTGTGTGTGTGTGTGTGTGTGTGTGTGTGTGTGTGTCGCGGTGGTCTAGGGGGTAGAGCGTTGGACTACTGACCGGAGGGTCCCGGGTTCGATTCCCGGGCAAGGCACTTTGGGCACCTGCAGCTCCACCCAAGCTAGTTGATTTTTCGGGTACCAGGTCTTCCTGGGAAACCATAACCGGCACAGGGAAAGGAACTGGCCCCCCTACCCTGATGTGTGAATATTCACACGCCGTCGGGCTTGGTACATGGGTGAGCTCTACCATCACCTACTAAAAACCGACCTTCGGGTTGATTACTGTGTTTATGGTTTTATATATGTGTGTGTGTGTGTGTCTATGAAGAAGGAATCTGGCCGGAAGATTTTGTGAGATCGGTGTTAGTTCCTATTCCAAAAAAGGCAAAGGCTTCGTCATGTGAGGATTACAGAACAATAAGTTTGATATCCCACGCAGCTAAAGTTATTCTCAGGATCATCAACAAAAGGATAGAGAGTAAGGCAAATGATTACGTAGGGGATGGTCAGTTTGGGTTTAGGAAGGGAAGAGGTACGCGTGATGCCATTGCAGTAATGAGATCACTAATCGAGAGGAATATAGAATACAATCAGGACGTTTTTGCCTGTTTTGTAGATTTCGAAAAAGCCTTTGATAGAGTGAATTGGGAAAAATTAATGCGTGTATTGCAGAAAATAGGAATGGATTGGAGGGACAGGAGACTGATCCGCAACCTGTACATGTCTCAGACTGCTCAGGTGCGAGTGGGGAACGGAGAGTCTGGATGGGCAGTGTTAGGAAGAGGTGTAAGGCAGGGTTGCCCATTGTCACCAGTACTGTTCAACGTATATGTAGAGGAAATGATTAAAGAGGCATGGGAAGAACTGGAGGTAGGAATGAAAGTCGGAGGGGAATTCGTAAAATCGGTTAGGTTTGCTGATGACCAAGCATTAGTTGCTCAGTCAGCCAAGGGGTTGCAAGCATTGTTGAGTGAACTGGAGGTTCAGTGCGATAAATATGGGATGAGAATCAATATTAATAAATCAAAGGTTATGCGATTTTCCAGAAAGAAAAAGGCTAAGCTAAATATTAAAATAGGCGGGGAAAAAATAGAGCAGGTAGAACAGTTTACATATCTCGGAAGTGTTTTGGACCAATACGGTCAAAGTGGTAGGGACGTAAGGAGAAGAATTGCGCTAGGCAAGGAAGCTTTCTCAAGGAGGAGGGAGTTGATGACGGGGACGTTGAGTAGGGATGTTAAGACAAGACTCGTAAAAACTCTGATATGGAGCGTAGCTATGTACGGCGCGGAAACGTGGTCGCTGAAGCAGGAGGATAGACGTAGATCGGAGGCTTTTGAAATGTGTGTGTGGAGAAGAATGGAGAAGGTGAAATGGACCGAAAGGAAAACAAATGAGGAAGTACTAGAAATGGTGGGGGAGGAGAGGGGTTTGTTGAGAGTAATCCTATGGAGGCCGGAAAAATGGATGAAAGGCGTATTGAGCGGTAGTGGAATGTTGAAGATGGTAATAGAGGGGAGAATGTTGGGCAAGCGAGGTAAGGGTAGGAAAAGGATAGGGATGTTGGACGGGATGAAGGGAGGAAAGAAGTACACCGAGATGAAGAGGGACCTGATATAGATTAGTTTGCTAGGTGGGGAGTCACAAAATGTTTATTTGTTAGTTGTGTCCATCCAAAAACCTACCTTAACCGGTAGATTACCTAATAATAATAATAATAATAATAATAATATATATATATATATATATATATATATATATATATATATATATATATATGTATGTATGTATGTATGTGTGGGTGTGTGTGTGTATTTATGTAAAAATTACCTGATGATGACGATCCTCGTCGAACCCGGTCGTAAAAATAAAAGATTGTGTGGAAAAATTAAGTAATTCTTATTCATTAGGCATGGTATCATTGAACTGACGAAACATTAATATAATTCTTTAATTAGATACTGCGTATGACTTAATAATCTGGAAACGGTGATGTTCTCATCCTCCCGTGCACCGTTAGGTGATGCCACTTTGAGTACTTGATTGATACACTTTGATTGAGTACTTGAAAACCACAAGGGAACGAATATTAAGTACAGCTAAATACAAATGTTGCTACATTGAATTCTCTTTGTAGTGTGCATTGAAGTTGACCGTAATCACCCCGTTGGAGTCGAAAGGTCACATTCCCCCCCGCAGTATGGCCGAATACGTCTTCGGTGATTGGATTTCCATGGCGACCGTCCACACGAAAGAGAAGAAGTGATTAGAAAAAAGGATGTTTACAATTTTTTTGCAAATTATCAGATCAAAGATTCTTTAGAGGATCTTTGCTCTTTTTCGTTGTGTAAATTGGAAGGCAGTCGAGCCTCCAGGATACGCGGACGTTAATCTTCAAAGGCAATTAATACATAGCGTGATGCTTGATGGAAGAAATTACAGGAGTTTTTGTTTCGACGTTTTGGATGACTACGATAGCAGTGCTTATTTTTCAGAGAGATAACTTGGCAGTGTGCCGCCCTGAAAGTTTATACTTATGGTAAACAGATATTTCGCGATTGATTGGACAGAATTTTTTGATAGCGACTGCAATGTTAAACAGTAGGGTAAAATTAAGTATTTGGAATTTATCGCGTCAAGATCAGGGCACCTAAAAGTGAAATTGCTAATATTTCTCTTTGGATTAAAAGACTTGCAAACTTCAAATTATTATTGTGGATCTGCATTACCGGGTTAATGTTGGTTCTTGTTGGATCCTGGGACTACACACTGTTCTACACTCCAGCGCTGATTAACTTTACTCAACTTAGCCTAAAATCTCATGTACCATACTTTCGATGTTTGCAGGCTTAACTTCGTGGAAATCCATTGTCACCGAAGTCAGAGAAACAATGTATGGAAACATAATGAAATAAATATTGGAAAAGAAAGATAAAAAAGGTACCCGAGGATGACGCCGATGCGTTGAAACTAGTCTTACCAAATAAAAAATGGCGGAAAGTTATATTTTTTTGACCACAGTCACTCATACGCCATTATAATGCAGCTTTTTCTTTGTCCCTGCACACTTCCCGTGTCCCTTAATTTCATCCACAACGCGTATCATTATCCATCTGCCCTCTTCCTAGCTTTCACTGCATTCTCCCATCTACTACCATTTCCAGCATCCAATTTCATCGTCGTATCTCATGCGGCCACTTGTCCTTAACAAGAAATTTTAATAAATATATGTTTATACTTTTATCGTGCAACTTAGTTACGAAATAAGGCAATCGCGAGTGCAATATAACACATGAAACTGCTTCTAACCGCATAGCGCTCGAGTGTCTAGATACACGAATAGTCTGGTCGTTTTTCCAATGATTTAATAACTCCCTATATTAAATGAAGTGCTCGCTTTTGGGTACAATTCAAGAGAAGAGAACCTGAAATCCCTGAAGTTGTTGAATCGACACGAGTATTTTCCTTATATTTTATTTGATTCCAGGGCACAAGGAGAAAATAAATTTTTAAAATTCTTTTGCAAATAAAATTTCCTTTCAGTAGCGTTGAGGTTCAAGAATACGTAGCAACATAAAACGAATCCGGTAAAATACAATTTTGTTTAATTTTGATTCTCCATCCATCGTTCTCTAATCTAATTCTAATCTCGGTTGAAATAATATCTCGCTTCCGTTTTCGAAAGCTAAGATTCGACTGTCTTCCTTTATTTTCAATTTAATTTATTCGGGTCCAAATTTGAAACGTGGCCTCAGTGTGCTTGTATTAATATCTCGTGAAGAGCACTTCCTCCCATACATATTAAGTGAGATGATTCTTGGGTTGGGGCCAGTGAGAGCCAACTCCCACCGAAATCTCACCAGCGCGGAAGAAGGCACCGAGGGCTATGCATTAAACCTTTCGGTATATTTTCCCACAAATTCCCACATTTTTTTGCAGGGAGACCGATTCGGAAGTATTTTTATGGAATTTTTCATATTTAGATGGTCCAGTGATAAAAACCGCTACAATCATTAATCCGCAAATTATTTATATTCCCCGGTCATGGTGTTGGAGGATTAAGTTATTTGTGGAAGTTGCTATTTTTATGTCCCAACAAATTTTCTAGTGGATTTGTTTTCATTTTCCAGATGTTTTGCCGGAACATTTCTAGGTTTTTTGTATTTCGAAACCTCAGTGTATGAAACAACCCCAATGCCCATTCCGTAATTGGCATTGTTTAACATTCATGAAACGAATTCAATTAGCACAATGCAGAGAGACGTAATCTTATATTGGGTAGTCTTATTACGATTGTGTCTGGAGCAAGACTTATGGTTAATCGATGTGTGAATCGGCCAAGGAATATGAAATCGGGGGAATATTTCCGCAGGCGGCGTGATCCGACCCTCCTTTTTTACATGGCCACTCCGTATGGGGCAAACGGCCGTCTGAATTCTGACAAATGAGGATCTAGAGAAATGTGGGTCTACGAGCCCTACACGCCAGCCAGCAGTGATCCCCCTCGCCCGGGCCTCCCTTCGCATTTATCGCGTCGAGGATGACGCTCCAGATGTTCCCTCCAAGGAATCGTGCGTTCGTCAAAAAAGACAGAGTGGTGATAGATGTGCGTGTCAAATCAAGCATCGAAAAGGAAATCGTCGATGCATTCGGAACTCGGCAGCATTCGTTAAGACTCCGATTCCATAGTTGTCGTACGTATCGGGCGTTGCCGTGGGAGTATTGTACGATAACATCTATTCGAGTCTCTGTCGAACACACATCTTCCAGGCTGGCTCGTCACGCCCGCCGTTTAGTCACGATCGGCTTGGTTCGTTTCCGACGGCTTCGACGCTTCAAAACTTAAATCGTGCGTCGCGATTGGGCGCAGCCGCGCCACGGCTGCGACACCCGAGACGGATTGTCCCCGCCGGACGATAGAACGGTCGTCATATCGCCCTCCCAATGGCACCGACGCCCGGGTCACGGAAACAAGGCTGCGGGTGAATGCATTTAGGTAGAGTAAACAAATAAAGCACTTGTATACGTTATGAGATTCTGCCAAGTTCCCGCGGGGGAGTATTTTTACTTCCCGTCTTCTTCGGGGCCAATTTGGAAGGGGGCGGGCAGAGGAGGGGAAGGGAACCTTCCACGACGACCCTTCACCAAGATTAACGGCCCCCTCCACGCCTGTGAAATCCAGCGTCTGTTAGCCGTAATGCCATCACGTCTGTTGAGTGAGCTGCTTGATTATATTTGAAACCACGCGTCGGGCCAAGCGGAGGAAGATCAGCGGAGCTGTGGGCTGGGGTGGGCGTCCCACGTGCCCGGGGAAACCTGGAATCAATCCATTTCTTCTCCTTCTCTCGGGGGCAAAGAGTCGGGAAATGATCCCGATTATTGAAGGGAATATCTGGAATTAATCCACAGTTTCCGATCGGAGTGATCGGTAAGATGTCCTTGACGACTGCGGGGGTGGGATGTGCAATGCGAGGGGCGTCGTGGGCTTTTGCTTACGGCGAAGAGCAAACCGGGGAAGTGGATAGTGAATATATAACCAGTCGCCCATTTGGTGACAGTGCGAATGGTCACCCGCCTTCATTATCCTTTGGTTCTCAGGAAATTGAAACCAACAAAATTATATTGACATTTCAATATGTTTTGGTATTTTTGTTAGTGTTAATCATACTGTAGAATAATTCAATTTATTTACTCGGTGTATTTATTTAATATTTCCCTCTGCTGTGGATAAAATAATTTTTAAAATCCGTATTTAATGTTAAACTTATTTTTATGAGAAAAAGTAATTTCGGAAAGGATTATTACAGGAATTTGGAAAGTGTAGGGTGTGGCAGTATAACTTGTTGATTTGGAGGCGATTTGAATTCAATTCGCACCCTTGCAGGAAAATTTTTAGAATAATTAATTTTATATTAGTTTTATTATTATGCCGTCTCAAGTATTTAAGCGATTTTGCTGACAGTGGTGCGCAGGCCCATGCACACGGATGTGAGGCCTGCTACCCCCGCGCTCACTTAGCCCTGGGTGGTGCGCGCTGCGTTGTGTTCACGGTCTAGGCTTCAACATATTTTTCCGGAATTACTTTCCACGCGTAAAGTGGAGTTGTTCCATTTCATTTGCTAATATGTTGTGTGATAGCATTGTAAAAGTTAACATTCAACCCTTTACGGTATTGAGTTGATGCATGCATACCTTTCCATTGTTCAGAATCTTTATGCTGTAGTCCGTGATTTTCGTTAAAAGCTGGGACCAGACGAAACGAAACGAAAAATGCAGTCTTATTCTGGAAAATCCCACTGAAAGTGGTTGCTAGATTAAATTCTTCTCGAAGCTTCGTCGCCCCTATTCCAAGTGTCATCGCACTGGAAAAATCCATCACTGATGCCACTTTTCTTCCGAACGTTCTGAAGATTTCATCTTCCGTGAGGTCTTCCATCAACATCTGCATGAAAGCGCGTGAGCCACCAATAAGGTGTCACGGGGGACATTCACACGAGCCATGCTCGGTACGCGAGGAGATTTGATGGTGCCCCATGCATTTATTTTGTCTTGTAGACACGAAAAACTTCCGTAAGACAATGAAATATCAGTGACAGGTTCGTGGGACAGATTAATCATGGAAGCAGTAAATATATATTTGCTATTTCTGAAAATTTTCACTAATTTGTTAAGCAAGAATAAACAAATACCAACTATACAATTAAGAAAAAAATACAGGCTTAGGAAACGAGTGATAGGGGTTAACAAAAGTAATTCCCGCAGACCAAAAAAGGGAAAGCTATTAAGTTTACACCACCTAATGTTGCTCTTTGTTCCCTAGTTGATGTGAATGGCAGCCGTTTCTTTCTCCAATTATGCTCGGTAAAAGCTATATATTACATTTCTCTGTTCTGCACTCTCACGCTCTCTGTTCGTGAAGGTATGGTGTTGTCTTTCATACTATGAGGCCGTTTTCAAAATGCGCTGTGAGCCTTCAGAAAGCTGGTGTCTGGAATTTGCTTGAAATATTCAGCCAATAAATTAGTCTTCAATTTTGTAGTGGTTCCCGCCGCAAATATTCAATGACGATTGAAAGCTTGATGCGAATGTCCCCGGGTCCTGGCTATGGACGCGTGGGGAACGCCCGTGTACTCCTCTCTGAAGACTTACACTCTCCCGGGGAATGGCCGTTTTACATTCTTCTTTGCACTGAGCTAATTTCTTGCTTGCTAACGCTTTGCGTGAAATCCGAGCAGCATCTCGTCTTCCTCATGTTCTTCTAAATATTATCATTCGTCCATAGACGGGTACTGCATTCCAAAATCCCACCGTCTGCGGTCGTGCTTCTTCGAACCATGGAGGAGGAGGAACATCGGCTGCGAGGAAGCAAAACGTCGTCGATCCCTCAAAATGATTTCATGGTCTTCACGGTATGAGAGGCACGTTCCTTGCCACCCTGGTACATGAGGACATATCCCATTTGTTCTTTGGTGGGCATCTTTAGTGAGCCTTCCCGATCTGAAACAAATGAATCCCCGTCGAGTTTGGGCGAAACTGCAGAGGAGGAATCAGAGCCTAGGAAGATTCAGATTAGTTTTTCTCTTCAATCCACCTTTTAGACTCGTCCTCTTCCAAGGATAGGTGTCCATTCCGGGGGAGTTACGCGCCACCCTTCCCTCCCCCCCAAAGGGCAGAGCGGCCGGTGGCGTGTGAGACCGCAACGAGAGAAAAATCCTGGAAACGGTTTGCATTATCAAAGGCCCTTATTACCACGTGACTGCAAGGTATAGGAACGGCCGCCGGAGCCATTGTACCTTGATTGAGGAGAAAACTCGGCAGTGACGAAGAGGAAAAACAATGCGAAACACATTGGGCGACATTTTTTTGATCGGCTACCGGCTTTCATCCCTTCTATAACACAATTGACGTGTGAGTCATGAATTATATTATATGTCTGCGCTGTTAGTTAATTTAAAATTAGTAAATAAATAAAATGGAAGATAGAAAGTAGTGAGATCCACGCACTTTGGATGATTGGGCGTCTGGAGGCGGCCTCTTTTTATTAGTGGAAGAAGAGAGTAGATTGGAAGTGTCCGTTCATATGCCCAATAAAAATGAAAAAATTATGCAGCAAGGGGCCTGGGTGGACCTTGCTGCATCATTGTTTTTTTATGAATGTTTTGTTGCGCTTTTGACCATTGTTTATATACTTTTGTCATCCGCATGCGCGCTAGGGAACTGGATTTGTCCATATTATTTTTACTCTTTTGATATTATTTAGTTTTTTGCAGCTGCTCCAGTAAATTTTTCGCCACTGTATATATGGCAACGTACATATATCGAAGCGCTTTCTCTCACCGATTGCGAGAAAAACACTCAACATTTTTGGCGACGTTTTTATCGCTAACTGGATATGAGCAAAATTGGCGCAGGACCTTCCAAGGTAGTGATAACAAAATATGCATTTAAAAATCTAATAAAGGACACAATTTTTCTTGAAGATATTTTTAAAAATTTGAAATAAGAAGTGTTAGAAAGAATATGGAATGGTTACCGAATTAAAGTTTCTTTTGGAAAGCTGTTCACGTTCTTAAAGCGAGTTCCATCTCTAGAGTAATCCTGTAATTTTTCGTAGTGTTTCGTGGAAGGGATCTTTCAGTGTTCAGCTTCAGGCTTGCTGGAGTCATGGATTTTGGTGTTCGGCGTGAGTTTTGGAGTCCCGATGGCAGGTGTCCGAAGACTCCGCGTTAGATTGGGAAGTGTTGTAGCGCACTGCCTTAGTGTGGAATGTTTCAAGACGTTTTCCGGGAGTGAGAGATGGTATTTATCACCCTCAAGCAGTCAGGGAAGGTTGTGCATAAGTTTGTTAGCTTCTTAATAGCCCGATTTAATTCCGTCACGAGATAGGCGACCGGGGACACAAGAGGGGAGACTGCAGGGCTGGGATGTCTCTTGCGAAGGAAATGGCGTGCTGCACGTGTTTAGCTCTAGTCAGATTTTGATCGATCTATATTCCTGATAATTTGTGTGAAGATTTCATCTGAATATGGGTGAATTTTCAGTTTAAAGAGTAGATGAGAGTATTTTCGCCTGTTGTGAAGATTGGCGACGAATATTTTGACTTGACGACGCACTTGACACATAAGGCCGAATGTTGTAATAATTGTTGTTCTTGAAGCTCTGGCATTTGTGGCACTGGATCAGTCGCTTGGAGTTTTGGAATAGTGTGATGTTAACACGCATTGCTAACAAGGAAATATTGTACATTTTTGAGCTCCTCGGGTTGAGTACCTTTTTGGAGGATGGCGTGGTAAGCTTGAGTGAAGCATTTGGATGTAGGGCTTTTGGTCCATTTGGATCGGGTGATTGGTTGTTGGCAGCACGACGCTGAAGACGAGGAATCCCGTGCGATTAATTCCTGTTTTAGTTCGTGGGCAATGGTGTCTCCGACCGGATCCCTCCTTCAGAAATCCTGCCTTGTCCTCCCGTAGTTCGTAGCTGAGGAAATGATAGTCGACGTGGCAATTGTCTGTTGAGGGTGAGGATTGTTAGACTGGACTGAGTTAGTCGGTTCTGGCAGTGGGCTGGGCGGGGGGACGAGAGCCGATGACGTCGCTACATGAGTAGGTGGAGGGGTCACCTGGCGGAGGCCCTGAGAATCGTGGCAACCAGGGGAATGAGAGGGGGCCGAGTGGAGCGGAAGCTGTCGTGGCAGTTGCCGTGACCTCCGCGGCCAGCCTGGCGGTCTCTGCGGGGAAGAATCGAACAACGGCGACGGCTGCTGGAAGGGTGACTCCAGCTGTTGTTCTTGGGCCGTGTCGTCCGTGATCGGCGTGAGGCTGCTGAACTGAGATGAGTGCGGGAGCCTCTAGGTGGTTGCCCAATTACGGTGCTCCTTCGGCGGGGGCAGCGGCTTTGTGGGAGACGGGTTATTCAGGGGGGGGAGGCACGTCGGCCGAAGTTACCGTCGGCGAGGATGATGCCACCGCTGCAGCGTGAATCGGAGCTGGTCGCGCGCGGGGAATGGGAGTGAGTAAAGGTGTAAATGTGACTCGAACACTTTTTGGCATTTTCGACGTCTAGGGGAGGTGGGAGGGGCAACCCGTTTCTGATGGAATCGATGCTTCCATGTGGCCTAGGTTTCTTGCGGGCAATGTGATGGGGATGTACCATATCGAATCATTAACTATACTCGTAAAACGTGGCAATTTTCGGAAGCGAGTGTCGCAATAGTTGAGGAAATGCAGGTGAAACCCGAGCAGTTGGCGTCGCAGCACGCCGTCACTTGCGGCGGAGGGGTGCACTTCTTGGAAGTCGCTGCCCCCCTCTCATTTTGAATATCTTGGTTGCATCTGAGGAAAAAAATGAACAATCTAACAGTCCATACCAATATAATGAGAACCAAATGAAATACCTGAATCCCTCCCTATTAATCTCCGTACGTGAACTCTTGAAGTGAGATGTGGAACCTCATCTTCCCATCCGATTATGATTCGTAAATTAAGGTCTGTCTGTCCCTGCACTTCCGAAGAGAGCAATCAAGAGCAATTTCGGGCTTTCCTGTTCACATTTCGAGTGCCTTCTGGCATTTTTCCGGGAAGCTTTGCCATCCATTAGGGCGCGTCTCTCTTCTAAGTCAATTGTCGCGTAATGTGTACTCTCACGGGGCGTATTTATTCGTTGAGTGGTTCACGGCCGCTCCTTCAAAAGGTGCCGTTTTGCCGGTCCCTCGAAGCAAGTCAATTTAGCCGTCCCCTAATGTAGTTAAAATTTCCCCGTGGTGCCCACGTCCCATTTTAGTCGAGTCTAAGTGCTGTACTCGCGCGCGAGTTTCTGGATCGTACCATTTTGACATCGAAATGTAGCGTGTTGAGTGCGTTAATTTCCCGATGGGGTGGGAAATTTTGCGTCAAGTGCGCAGTAATCCGTGAGTTACCGAGAGGCCGAGAAGGTTAACCGTGGGAGCGTTGGAGGAGATGATGTGTACAAGGGATATTGCTCCAATATCACAGGTGCTCACTTTTTTCATTTCGAGGTCGTGAGCTCTTAGATGGAAAAACGCAGATAATTTATTGAAGATTGAACTCGATTCAAGAAACAACTATTCAACGGAATGGTGTCTGTTGATTCGCGAGCATGGATTCAGCGTGAATCAATAAAAACCATTGAGTTGTTGTGTCTTGAATTAAGTTCAAGATGGAATTCCATGCAGCAAAGCCGGAAACCGTCTTCTTTTCTTCAAGATTTTCGGCTGACGTCCGTTTTTTTCTCCGTCGAATCGTCCAAGAGAGCAGAGACTCATCAGCCTGGGGTGAACGGTTTTGAGAGCGAATTGTCGAAGTGACTCCACATTCCGATTGCTTCCTGATGTGATTCCTCCACGAAAATTGACTTGGATGGATCGATTTTTGAACAAATAGAGATTGCGCCGCGTCCTGAAATTCCCTTTCCTTAAACCTTTTGGAATGAACACGAAGAAAAAGAGTATGATCCTGGTGAACATATGCACATATTTAATCAAGGTCTACATATGAAAGCCGAGAAGTGAATGAGGCAACATACAGTCACAAACATTGGTTAGATACAAATTAAACTTTGAAATGGCAAGGAAATTAACCCAGGGTCTTACGATTTTCTTCCTGTTCATAGGTAAGGTTTTACGGAAATTGTTTGCCTGGACGCTGCGTAACGACTATTTATTCAAAAATCGATCCATCCAACTCAATCTGGGAGGAGAGGCACATCCCATCAGCAATCGTGCAGAAATTGAAACTTCTGTATATATATATATATATATATATATATATATATATATATATATATATATATATATATATATATATATATTCACTGATAGTCATAACAAACACAGAAACCAAAACACACAAAAGAGGGACTCACTGGTTCTCGAATTTTCGGTGATCCAACCACCTTTCTCAAGAGGAATTAGGAACAGAACCTGTTTTAATATAGTATAAGGCAATATAGTCATATCTTATCTTCCGAAGAAGACAAAGTTCGAGTCCGTCGAAATTATCAAGATATTATTGTGTTCTTTTTATGTGTTCTCGTGCTGTGTGTTGCTGTCTAAGTATTTTATTCAACACTTCCGTGTTACTTCGAAGAAGTCATCAATATATGTTTGTATATGTATGTACTGTATATATATATATTTATTTATTTATTTATATATATGATTTCTTCGAAGTAACACGGAAGTGTTACACAAAAAACTTATACAGTAACACACAGCACGTGATCACATAAAAAGAACACAATAATATCTATATAATTTCGACGGACTCGAACTCCGTCTTCTTCGGAAGATAAGATATGACTGAGGTATAAGGGTACGAGGTGCAGAGAGAGAAGGGGACGAGGGAGAGGGGAAAAACATGTAGTGGGGGAGGGGTGAAGGAGGGGTATGTGGAGGGGGAGAAAGCGGAGCGGAGATGGAATAAGGAGGATGCGGAAATATTAACAAGCGACACATAAAACTAACAATTCTATATATATCCATCCCGTATATATATATATATATATACGGGTATATATATATATATATATATATATATATATACGGGATGAAGGGAGGAAAGAAGTACACCGAGATGAAGAGGGACCTGATATAGATTAGTTTGCTAGGTGGGGAGTCACAAAATGTTTATTTGATAGTTGTGTCCATCCAAAAACCTACGTTAAACGGTAGATTACCTAATAATAAAAAAAGAAGAATGGAGAAGGTGAAATGGACCAAAAGGAAAACAAATGAGGAAGTACTAGACATGGTGGGTGAGGAGAGGGGTTTGTTGAGAGAAATCGTATGGAGGCAGGAAAAATGGATGAAAGGCGTATTGAGCGGTAGTGGAATGTTGAAGAAGGTAATAGAAGGGAGAATGTTGGGCAAGCGAGGTAAGGGCAGGAACAGGATAGGGATGTTGGACGGGATGAAGGGAGGAAAGAAGTACACCGAGATGAAGAGGGACCTGATATAGATTAGTTTGATAGGTGGGGAGTCACAAAATGTTTATTTGATAGTTGTGTCCATCCAAAAACCTACCTTAAACGGTAGATTACCTAATAATAATAGTGTATAATAATATATACAGTATACCATGCCTACTTATTTATCGATTGCATTTCCTTTGAATTAATCCCGCGTGCAAGCTAAATGCCAACACTAAAATTTTCGCATGTGCGTGTGTTGGGGAGGGACATGTGGGCGTAAATATGCCCATTGTGTGTATGGATGGAAATTCTTCAACTCACATGCAACAATGCATATTAGTGTATACACAACGTTTGTAAACATGTAAGAAGAATCGGTCAATTTTCTACTAAACCGACCTTCGGGTTGATTACTGTGTTTATGGTTTTTATATATATATATATATTTGTTTGATAACATGCAAATTGTTTTTTAAGATGCAAAACTTGTCCTATTTTCACCACTCCACCCCTCTCCATCCCACCTTTTAACTCTCTCCCGCCCTTCCCCCACTCCTTATGCACATCTAAGAATGTAATCTATCTTCTGACTTGCAAACTCTGCCCGGCATTTTTTATAGGCCAGTGCTCCACACCCCTGAACCTCAAGGTGAACAATCATCGCGCCTCATGTAATCCCTCTTCCCCGTCCGCGGGTCTTCCCATCCCAAAACATACCTCCCACCACAACACCCCCTTCAACCACTGTTACAAAGTTTCCGTGCTAGCATCCCTTCCCCCATCCGATAACCCTATAAAATTAAAAACAATGGAATTGGCATTTATATGGCTGTGTAAAGCCTATCAATATCCGGGTCTCAATGTCGTTCACTAAATGGGAGGGTGGGGCTGGGGTGGATGGAGGTGGATTTGTTCCTTGCGAGGTGGTGGGACAATTTATTCATCCGCATACATTTTGTCATCCTTGTCCTGGGTTTTGACTTGTCAAGCCCTTATGATGACTTGGTGAGTTGATGCCTTGGTCATGGGTGTTGTGGGATCTGTGGATGAATTGTTAGTTTTATGTGTCGCTTGTTACTATTTCCGCATCCTCCTTATTCCATCTCCGCTCCCCTCTGGCCTCCCTTTCCCCCTCCATAACCTCCTCGTTCACCCCTCTCCCACCACCTGTTCTCCGCTCCGCTTTCTCATCCTCCATATACCCCTCCTTCACCCTCCCCCACTACCTGTTTTTCCCCTCTCCCTCGTCCCATACCTTCTCTGCACCGCGTACCCTTTTCCTCAGTCATATCTTATCTTCCGGAGAAGACGGAGCTCGAGTCCGTCGAAATTATCAAGATATTTTTGTGAGTGTTCTTTTTATGTGTTCTCGTGCTGTGTGTTACTGTCTAAGTTTTTTATTCAACACTTCCGTGTTACTTCGAAGAAATCATCTATGTATATATATATATATATATATATATATATATATATATATATATATATATATTCATTCAAACATAGAAATAGGTATAAGGAAAGGGGATAGGAAAACACATAAAAGGCGAACACAGGACATGTGGGGAAGGTGGTTTTTCAGCAGATCACGAAAGTAAAAATATTTTAATATTTAATAATAATATAATAATTAATTTATTTTAATTAATTAATATTATATAATAATATTTAAAAAAAATTTACTTTCGTGATCTGCTCAAAAACCGCCTTCCCCACATGTCCTGTGTTCGCCCTTTGTGTTTTCCTATCCCCTTTTCTTATACCTATTTCTATGTTTGAATGAATATTTGTGCGCCGTATGGCGGGATTTTCAAGTTTGAATATTAATATATATAGTATATATATGTATATATATATATATATATATATATATATATATATATATATATATATATATATATATATATATATAAACACAGTAATCAACCCGAAGGTCGGTTTAGTAGGTGATGGTAGCTCAGCCATGTACCAAGCCCGACGGCGTGTGAATATTCACACATCAGGGTAGGGGGGCCAGTTCCTTTCCCTGATATATATATATATATATATATATATATATATATATATATATATATATATTCATTCAAACAGAAATAGGTATAAGGAAAGGGGATAGGAAAACACATATAAGGCGAACACAGGAATAAGATCGCAGATCTCAAGGTAAATCAGGTTTCCTTATTAGCTCAACTGGTAGAGCATCCGCCCGGAAAGTGGAAGGTCCGTGGTTCAAATCCCGGATAAGGAAATTTTTTTACTTTCGTGATCTGCTCAAAAACCGCCTTCCCCACGTCCTGTGTTCGCCTTTTATGTGTTTTCCTATCCCCTTTCCTTATACCTATTTCTGTTTGAATGAATATTTGTGCGCCGTATGGCGGGATTTTCAAGTTTAAATACACACACACACACACATATATATATATATATATATATATATATATATATATATATAGGTGATTTCTTCGAAGTAACACGGAAGTGTTGAATAAAAAACTTAGACGGTAACACACAGCACGAGAACACATAAAAAGAACACTCACAATAATATCTTGATATTTTCGACGGACTCGAGCTCCGTCTTCTTCGGAAGATAAGATATGACTCAGTCATATCATATCTTCCGAAGAAGACGGAGCTCGAGTCCGTCGAAATTATCAAGATATTATTGTGAGTGTTCTTTTTATGTGTTCTCGTGCTGTGTGTTACTGTCTAAGTTTTATGTATATATATATTTTTTTAGGTAATCTACCGGTTAATGTAGGTTTTTGGATGGACCCAACTATCAAACAAACATTTTGTGACTCCCCACCTAGCAAACTAATCTATATCAGGTCCCTCTTCATCTCGGTGTACTTCTTTCTTCCCTTCATCTCGTCCAACATCCCTCTCCTGTTCCTACCCTTACCTCGCTTGCCCAACATTCTTCCCTCTATTACCCTCTTCAACATTCCACTACCGCTCAATACGCCCTTCATCCATTTTTCCTGCCTCCATAGGATTTCTCTCAACAAACCCCTCTCCTCCCCCACCATTTCTAGTACTTCCTCATTTGTTCTCCTTTCGGTCCATTTCACCTTCTCCATTCTTCTCCACACCCACATTTCAAAAGCCTCCAATCTACGTCCATCCTCCTGTATCAGCGACCACGTTTCCGCGCCGCACATAACTACGCTCCATATCAGAGTTTTTACGAGTCTTGTCTTAACATCCCTGCTCAACGTCCCCGTCATCAACTCCCTCCTCCTTGAGAAAGCCTCCTTGCCTAGCGCAATTCTTCTCCTTAAGTCCCTACCACTTTGACCGTGTTGGTCCAAAACACTTCCGAGATATGTAAACTGTCCTATCTGCTCTATTTTTTCCCCGCCTATTTTAACATTTAGCTTAGCCTTTTTCTTTCTGGAAAATCGCATAACCATTGTTTTATTAATATTGATTCTCATCCCATATTTATCGCACTGAACCTCCAATTCACTCAACAATGCTTGCAACCCCTTGGCTGACTGAGCAACTAATGCTTGGTCATCAGCAAACCTAACCGATTTTACGAATTCCCCTCCGACTTTCATTCCTACCTCCAGTTCTTCCCATGCCTCTTTAATCATTTCCTCTACATATACGTTGAACAGTACCGGTGACAATGGGCAACCCTGCCTTACACCTCTTCCTAACACCGCCCATCCGGACTCTCCGTTCCCCACTCGCACCTGAGCAGTCTGAGACATGTACAGGTTGCGGATCAGTCTCCTGTCCCTCCAATCCATTCCTATTTTCTGCAATACACGCATTAATTTTTCCCAATTCACTCTATCAAACGCTTTTTCGAAATCTACAAAACAGGCAAAAACGTCCTGATTGTATTCTATATTCCTCTCGACTAGTGATCTCATTACTGCAATGGCATCACGCGTACCTCTTCCTTTCCTGAACCCAAACTGATCATCCCCTAAGTAATCATTTGCCTTACTCTCTATCCTTTTGTTGATGATCCTGAGAATAACTTTAGCTGCGTGGGATATCAAACTTATTGTTCTGTAATCCTCACATGACGAAGTCTTTGCCTTTTTTGGAATAGGAACTAACACCGATCTCACAAAATCTTCCGGCCAGATTCCTTCCTCATAGATACTACGAATCAGTCCATATATGGCCTTCTTCCCACCTTTCCCTAACCATTTCAACATTTCTACAGGAATATTGTCCACCCCCACAGCCTTATTTGCTTTCATCTCCTTCAATGCCCTTTCTATTTCATCGTCGAGTATGCCTGGACCTAAGCTATCTTATATATATATCATATCTTATATATATCATATATATATATCATATATATATATCATATCTTATCATATATATATATATATGTGTGTGTGTGTGTGTGTGTGTGTGTGTGTCTGTGTGTATGGTTGTATATATTCATTCAGATTGAAATTGATATAAGAAAAAGGGGTTAGGAACACACATAAAAGACGAACACAGGAGAGGTGGGGAAGGCGGAATCAAGCAGACCACGAATGTAAAAATATTTCCTCGACCGGGACTTGAACACCGGATCTTTCCACTTGCCGGGCGGATGCTTGTTCGCCGTATGGCGGGTTTTCGTGTTTGTATGTGTGTATATATATGGGGTCTCTTAGCCTTCATGGAGAGGCATGAGCCTTTACAAGGAGGACACCCTGGTGGTGGCTAGCTCTCTCCCCGCACAAGCTAAAGGCCGACGTCTGAGTTTTTGGGCCAAACATTTTGCTTATTTGCTTGGTGCTAGAATCCGAGTCAAGTTCCTTTTTGAGTCTTGTGTGCCTGCTCACACGGCCCGCAGTGAAAATAAGAGCATAGGACGGCGTTCTAAACTTCCGAGCACCCCGACTGGGGAGTGTGGTCCTTATCACACCGACTTTGGAGATAGTCCGAGAGTTTTTTATAACTAGAGTTCATTCCTTGTAAGCCGTGATCAGACGAGTTCTCCAAGGAAATGGCGGAATAAGGATTGTCGGACCGCCGCCAAGGCTCGGGGGAGCCTGCGTCCCCTGCGCTCTGCGCTTTTTACTATGACTTTCAACAAACCAGTGACATACGTATATGTATGTATATTTTATACGTGTACATACATTATTATAAGATAATCAATCTGTCGGTTAAGGTAGATTTCGGATGGACACAACCACCAAACATATACCATGTGATTCCCAACAGCATACGATCCGGCAACCTACTCTACATCAGGTCCTTCTTTATCTCTGTGTACTTACTTCCTCCCTTCATCCCGTCCAACATCCCTCTCCTTTTGCTGCCCTTTCCTCTTTTGCCAAACGTTTCTCCCCTCTATTACAGTTTTCAACATCCTACTGTCGATCAATACGCCCTCATTTATGCGTGTCACGAAACGCACTGTTCCTATCCGTTGTGACGTTGTATGATTTGCTGTACCAACCCCTCTTTCCTCTTATGTCGTCCATTTCTCTTTTGATATACACACACACCTCATATCATAAGGATAAGGTTGTTTTTTTAAACAATTTCAAATGAATTCATGTCGAATTTCGCTCTCATCACCAGTTAAACGGAATCATAATAAATGAGTTACTACTATGCCTTGTTCCTTGTTTACGCGTGTGTGTTTATTCAAGGTAACGTTAAATGGAATGTACACATTACATAGGTTAAAATTAAGAATCGGTTAAGTCATTAGCATGAAATCGTCGAGAGTTTGCCGCTCGCACATTAGTCAACCCATAATTTTCGTTTGACAAGCCTTGAGCTTATGGTGCGTATCACATTCATGGATTTAGAGTTGGGGGTGGCTAGGAAAAATGATCTCCCGGGCTTGAACCCGGCACCCTCCAGCTAGTATCGGGGTACTCTGCCTATCTCCACTCCGGCAAATCAAATCTACGCTCGGGCCGCAGTTACCTTGAATAGTATACGGAGGCGATAACGCTCTGGAGTCGTTTCGAGTTGAATGACGCGGTGCGAGGAGCGGCCGGCCGCTTGCTAAGCCCTGCCTCTGATCCCTCCCGCTTGGAGGAGGGAGACGCTTGAAAGGAGATGGAAAGGAATAGGTAGCACCCGGACTAGGTCCCCTGTAAAACATCCGTTTTCGTCCTTCCACCCTCCGTAGATTCCTACGTGCCTCGTTCCTTCTAGAACTGACGTGCCAAATGCTTCTCAGGTGCATATCGCAGATTCCCTCCTTTCACGGAATGAATGAATGACTTGAGACAAACACCTTCTCCGTGTCCCATCTCCAGATTCCTAACAAGCTCTTGTGGTTTTTGCACCGTACGAAAGCCGACTTTTATTGCGTCAATGAAATATTATTAATGAGCAAGTTTTAAAAGGGTTTAAGAATGCAATGTGGTTTTTAAATGAAGTTTTTAAATAAAATTGAAATAAAAATACCACTCAACAGACAAGGAATTTTTGAAAATCTTGTTGATGAACTAACGTAAATTTAATTTATCAGAAGCTATAAGAGGAATCTATCAGTAATCTGTCACTATCAGTAATTCTTATAACTCACATGCGTAAATAAAGGAACCATTTGGTGTAAATACTCTACATCTACGCAAAACCCCGGAAGCCGCCGCAAAGGCGTGTTAGGGCACCACCCGTAATTTAGAGAGAAAAAAACCGCTTGCAGAAGCCACAAATTTATAGTCCGCAAACCAAACTTGGTAAACATTCATGCAAGAACCCTTTCACCCCACAAACCCACAAACTACCAACAAACATACACATGCACCTACATTTAAACCTAATATCTTTGAATTTGTTATTTTGTTCCGACTTGCAACTTAAGTGTTTTTAATATTCTAGAAGGACTTCGGTTCTTACTATTATGATTTCTGAATGTTCTGGGAAAGAATGAGTATTTGAATCTATTTGTACTGGAATCTATCTCCCTTATCTTATTATATTTGTGTTCTGATCTACCTAAGTAGTGTGGGGCCATTATAATTCCTTTAGTGTCATCTCTGATATCCTTCACATATTTAATTAAACCATCCTTGAATGTATGCTTATGCATCTTGCGGTAACTTTTTTGTGTAGAAACGAAATATCCCGAAGGAATTAGTGTAGGCTATAGTCAAAAATAAAAAGTCGTCCGTTTTCAAATCAAAGCTCATTTTAATGTTGCATAAACCTCACTATGTACTATGTACTTCAGCCCTCTGTCTGTCGTTCTGACGCTTTAATAAATTCGTTCAAAACATATGTATTACATATTAAATAAAAGATAAATAAAATTTTTTAACATATGTAAGTCGATGCCAGGCATTATTTTGTTCGAGAATTAATGCTTGGGCAATCCGAACTACTGGTTTGCTGCCTAATCTTTTGGTACGGTACACGCCAGCCATATCATACGAGGAGCTCGTATACACAGGTGGATTTATACAACGATGTGCACCAGTGAAATCATGACTTAAATGCTGGCTGAATGTGCCAGTGCCTCGTGGTCTTTCATAGACATCTCTAATGCTCAATCGTTGATTTCACCGCAGTGACTTCTTCTTTCAAGCGCAGGCTAAATTGAAATCGAAGCAACTACATGTCATTCTTAAATATAGAGATATTATTCTACTTTTGGTATTAGAGTTCTCACGTGAACTTGTTACTTCATCCGAATGTTTTGCATGGTGGGTAGGGTATGGGGTCACCGGATATGATGTTCGAATCCGATAGACCTTAGAATATGTCAATTAAAGAGTGTATGAAAACGGGTACAAATATATTCTCGGTGGTTATGATGAGTATGTTTTAATAATGCGGTACATGTATCACGTATATTCGCATACATTTTATCATTTCGTCGTGTATAATCGTGTAATAGTCATTTTCCTTTTATCCTGTATTATGTATAGCCACAGGATAAGTCGCTTTCCTTCTTTACCATTTATCCTCGTTACTGATCACGAAATACGCGTAACCGAGTCTTCCTCTTGGAATAGTGGGAGGTTTGCGAACCCCAGACTTGATGTACGTCATTTTCAGTAAATGCAAATTTTTCTAAAAATGACATAAATTGGTGTTCAATTGTGGTATGTACGGTGCTCTCAAGTTTTCTATGCGAAGAACGCGTATTCAAAACGACCAGTGCGGGAGTAGAATTCCCTGTATTTTGTCTGGGTGGTCCAATCTTGGGAGGCTCACTAATTTCCTCTTTGGTGTCAGGAGTGAGCTCCATGGCACGGTGTCCTTCTAAAAGTCCTGCGCCCGTATTAATACTCGTCCCGTAGCTCTGGCAGGGGTGTCTTGCGTCAAAAATCGCCTGCCACTTTCGACGTGGGGGAGGCTCTTTAAGGCGTCCTCTGAGCTGGGAGATAGTTAATAATGCGGGCCTCAGTAAAATTTGTTCTCTACGTGACTGGAAGAGTTCCCGTCCTAGTTGCCCCGATAACTCCGTCACCCTCACTTTCGTCTCGTAGCAATTTTTGACACGTGTATGTAAAGGGGAATCTTCTTTGAACTCGATCCAAATCCTTTAATCACCACTTTCTCCGAAGGGTTACAAATACTTTTCCGCATATGCGAAAGCGAAACTCCAGCCGAAGTGGGATGACAGACCTTCCCTTTGCATTTTCGTTACATTCACCTGCGATCGTTCGATGAAAGAATATTCCTGAGCATTTACGTGTATGGATTGTCGTCTCTGTGTGCTCGATCCACATAATGTTTTTCGGTGGAATTTACTTAGTGTTTTATTTCAGACGAAGGAATTGTTTCCGACCGAGGTGATAAGTTGTTTCCGCCCGAGGTTTTTTAGAATCCGAGGAATGTTTTCGCCGTCAAGGGCTATTGACCGGCTGACCGTCCCTCAACCGCGGTCGGAGAATCGGGGAAAAGACGACGGGAGGCCGTATGAAAACCCGGGACCGGAATCCCGTGCGCCTTGAGGTTGGCTCGTATTGCAATTCTCGGTTGATTGGTCGGTGGCCATACCGTGAAATTCGTCCACAAAACATCCACGCACGCGTGATGCTCCGCAAGCCACAGCAAGCGCGTGCGCCAATGCGGGAATGCCAGGTCACCGGCCGTGAGAAATAGGAGTCAGTCATCTGTGAAGTGGAAAAATGTAACACCGTATTGGCGATTCCCACAATTTGAATTGTGGTCGTTTATCGTGCTTAGGATAAGCGAACCTTTTGAATTTACTCTTTTGCTAATTATTTCTCCGATGTCATGATCATACATCGCTTGGGGCGGGGGGAGTTGGCTTGGATTATTTCCCTAGTGTTTACAATGAAACGGCACGATTGACATGTTTGAAAGAGAATTAATGTCGCATTGAGCCTCATTGTTCTTGGGTACAGCCATCCGACACTTTTTGATAACCGTGTACCCACAACGTTCATTCATGTCAGTTTATAACAAACCGGGCGGTATCTCACCGTATTTTACGCAGTTCATGAATCAATGTCCGAGACGGATTTAAAAAGTTCGCAGCATATATTCAAGGGCCAGCAGAGAAAAAAGAGTAAGATCGCTACATCGCGAGGAGGAGGATGGCGATGCCTGTGGATCGCAGTGTGTTCATGGGAGATTCTTCCTTCCGAGCGAGCAGAGGTTTCCAAAAACGGGCGGGCCCTTCGGTTCCAGATGTGGATTTTGCTGCGGCGGGTTTCCCTGTTCAAGAGCTCCCGGTCGAGGACCCCCAGGCCTCGGCCGGCGACCGCTCGCCGCGTTCCGGGCCACCATCCATCCTTCTCCGAGGGTTTGTTCATTGGGAGGGGAGGATATCGGGTGGGGTGGTGCATGAGCGTCGAGGGGGCCCAGGTCCTCCCCTCTCGCCCTCCCCCTCTCCGTTCCATCGCTGCTGCCCCAAGGGTTGTTCACCTTGCCCCTCGGGAGCCCCAGGCCGGGCCGTGCATTGCCTCCTCATCTCAAGGACCAGCGTTGCCAAGTCGGCGGCGGCTCGCGAGTCAAAGCCCGTTTCCCTCTCGATCGCCGCGTCGAGAGCACTGGGGGGGGGGGATGCTCGCTTTCGAGGGGCTGTTGTCACTCCTCTCCCCTCTGACTCACTGTGGACTGTGCTCACCGGAGCACCGGACTGCCCCCTCAACTCTCGACGGCCGCTCAATGTCAAGATCAATTTCCGATATCCGCATTTTCGGATTATTTGGTCGCTTTGCTTCGCGGGCGTTGAAAAAGACACTCGAACGATCACGATCGTTTCCTATCTTCCGCTGCTCTCACCGGGCTAATTCTGGGAAACACAAAGGAAACAGGAACTGTGGGATAGTATGAGGTAAATGGACCGCAATTTTTGCTTACAGCGGAAACGGGACTAATATTCTAAGTTATATTTTGCAGCGCGTCCACACATAATATTTGCATGCCGTGCGCAAGTCCTCGCGCTCATCCGATACACTACTTTACAATGCATATTAGGGGAAATGGATATCAAAGGCGGTCCAAACAATTGAAGCAAAGAAAAACACGGGAGAGATATTCCAAAAACATAAAATCATCTTACCTACTGCTGAAATAGGTGGAGCCAGATAGTTTTCCTTGCGGCGAACCATTTTCCCGAGGGGATTGACTCATAGGATTGGCTTTCAAAGTAAGGATATCATCGGCATGCATCCGTGAGAAGATTCATAATATCCCAATCCCCTTAGTCTTGATTAAGAAATCTATCTCCTGTACAATTGGTGGTTTTTTTTACAACGGGAGTTGCTTTTAACATGAATGGCAATCGGGTAGAAACAATTCTCATCGAGTGTTGCTTGGTTGTCAAAACGGGATGGGCCGGGAGATGCGAGCGTAGGAAGTGTGGTCCATGTGAGGGAACTTCCGGCCCCCGTGCTGCCTGTGCCGGTGCTTTCGAAGCGTGCAGTCGTGGTGATCTCGGAGGTAGGTTTCGGCACCCATCGGTTGGAAATCGGCAGAGATCACCCGATTGACAGCGGTGGCAACGAGGATAGATCTGGGGTGATATACCTTGGTGCATTGCAATCAACTTAGGACGTGCAATGCGGTGGACACTCTCGGAGGAAGGATGGGTCGAGGCGGAGGCAGAAATCGTGTGGATTAGTTCTCTTTTGTCATTAAATCAGGGTAGAGAATCGGGTATTTGTAGATTTCTAGGAAATCACCATGCAGATTCCTAGAAATAAATGAGGAAGTGATATGTTGGATTATGGGGGCTGCTTGTTTCATTGCGAAGGTCACGAGCCCTAGAGATTTCTCGCATGCGATTTGGGTAATTATTTGAGGCAACCGCTTATTGTGAGTTGCTTATAAGTAAACTTAAGAGGCCAGGGAACCGTTTCAGTGTCGTAACAAAGAATTTTCCTAAAAACTTTTCGGGAACAATGCATCGCGGACAGAAGTGTTGGCTCAAAATATTTTAGAGCTACGAATATTCTGTAATATTATATAATGTTGGCCGAAGCGGAGGGCCACTTCCGTTTTGTGAGTCCCTTTCCCCCCCACCCCCTGCACCTCCCCCCCTGCTCCCACCCCCTGCACCTCCCCCTTGCTCCCCCCCCCGTCGACGATGAAAATGCGCGGCCACGCTGCAATAAGAGGTAGAACCTTACAAAGAGAAGGATATCGAGTTTTATTCTTTGACATTTCTCCGCAATGGAAAAAATTGCTCGCATTCTTCAAAGTGTCACTTTAGACATTTTATTCACACGTCCTGGGTTTACATGAATGGCGTATTCATTATGCTCCCACAGATGACACAATTTCCCGAAATCTGAATTATTTGGATGAAATTAGTCAATTTGAATTTTGCGCGTGCATCCTTGACTTTTATGATAAAAGCTTACCTTTTACACAAGTAACTTGACCACTCGAATTATAACTTTCTAATCACTTCTTCGAAATATTCCCTTTTTATATTGACTTATTTTCGAAAGCTTGCCTTTGTTCCGGGAACAATGTAGTGTTCCGGAAATCTGTGCGTTGATAATGGTAAACAGCATTTAAAACGAACTTACGCTATCGTGGAACAGTAATAAATCATACTTTTTAAGCAAATTTTCTCCCCTCTCCACCAATGCATATTTAGAAAACGAGCTGTGGCATTAAGAAACAACATGATGTCTCGAGTTATTTCTCGAAGTGTTTTCGTTTGTCTTGAAATTGTTTAATTTTGACGAAAGCTGTTCTCCTGGGGAAATTGTCAACAAATAATGCCTGTGGTACGTCTTTCGTGCGTTCCGGGCATAAATTTCCCGTTGGTGCCAGAAACCGCTCATTTTGACCATGTTGTTCGCGGCATTTTTGAGTTACCTAAAGACGTAACACATTATGTTACGAGGCTGGGAGCTAATCTTTAGGGCCTCTCTCAGAGTTGGTGTTCGATGTTATAAGTTTTCCAAAAGCGTCGATACATTGTGAAACAATATATTTCGTCACATCCTGTTAAATGTCGTCAAGTGATAAACTGTAGCCAAAAACATTTATTTTCAAGATTGAGTTCTTCTCAGACATACTACAAGAGTATTTAAGTTGAACTAAACGCTTTGAGAAACGGATTCCGAGTAATATCGGGTCTAGAATGGAGAGGGAAACGGCGGTCTTTCAACGTCGTTCGAAACATCGAGGCGTTGGAAGTGAGGCGGTGTGGAGGTAGTGCGCTGTGCATCAATAGTCTGCGGTAGCAATTGAGTCCGAAAACGTTTCTGTACGTAATTAATTGCAAGCAAATTGTGTGCGTGTTGGAAGCTCCACGGGGACAGGGACGTCATTCCCAACATCCCTCTACCCCACCCCCCTCGCCACATGGAATCATTTCCTTGGCTGAGCACCCCAGTCGTATGTTCTAGCACGCTCGGCGCCAAGCGCCCGAAGTCCCCCGCCTGACCGCCCCCCGCCTGGCCGCCCCCTGTGGGTTCGTCCACCGGAGTCGCGTTGACCGGCCAACAGGTGTAGCAGCGCCTTTTGCATTCGTCCCGAAACGTAATCGGTTTTGCGGACGGCCGGCGGGTGGCTGTGAACGTCGCGGCCCACCTCCCATCTCCACCACAGACGGCTATTCTTAGGAATGAATTCCCATAGGTCTTAGCCGCGGTTTCAATCGGGCTCATCCTGAAGCATCATTTGCATCGCAATAAGCCTTTACTGTTGGGACGTTTGCTGCATTTTCATTCGTCATTTAGCCGGCGCTAGTTGATGTATAAAACTGAAAGGCAATGGATATAACGTATTTCTCGAGTGACAACGGAATATTCGCGCGGGCATGGAATCCCATTTGTCATAATGGAAGGAGAAAACTAATTTTTTGAAGGGGAATTCGCAATGAAATCGGCCATAGGGTAGATGGTGTTTATGAAAGGAGGAGTTGTTTGTAGTTTTCCACGAAAATAATGTTTTATTTCGACCAATTTCGATCTTCTTGCATAGTAATCGAATCGGAATTGTGAGATCTTCATTCGATGATGATGTAAAAGCATCAAGATCGAATTGGAAGGAATACATTTGCATGAAGCTGAACTCTGCAAACTGCAAATTCTGTCATTCCGTATCCGTTCCACTACATCCGGAATAACACACTAGTATGCATTAGATGTGTAGCCGAATGTGATTAGTGGTGCTTCTTCTTAAAAATTTCTTCACTCAATGTGTTATTCGTGTGTATTCGTGTGTCAAGTTATTCGAAGTAACTTCGTTGAATATTTACGGTTTTGTGCCACTTTAAAAGGTGACAGTACTACAGATGCTGAGAACGTAATACGCTCTCTACGTCGCACTTGAAATCGGGAAACTGCTGACCGTTGACTTTGATCAGTGACTGTCGCCAGAGGCGAACTTGGAGGAACTCTTTTGAGCGTAAACGTGGGCATCGCATTTTGGAGCGTCCTTTCCGAACCGCGCTAAGATTTCACTCGGCTGTCCACTCGTGCAGAGCAACCCTTTGCTCCTGCTCGTGATTTCAGGGAGAATAATGGCGTATCACTGTAAGGAAAATGTCGAGAACAATTTGAGGATCGAATCGAGTTGTTTGAGAGCCTCCGTAATTGTGAAATATATTGTATTAGCAGGAGGCCTTGGGTGGAAATAAATGGCGTGTAGAATGTCGGCGGAAAAATGATCAGTATCAGTTTTTTCGTACGTGAAGTCGACTCGTTTCACTGATGACCGATGTACGGATGAGAGTCTTGTGCTCCCAATCTTGTGCACATTTTGGGAAAAATGCGAGGATTTCAAAAAGATGTCTTCATTCCATTTATTTCGTCGGTGTTAGTTCTCCACATCAAACTTTCGATTTTTTACAATTTCAAGTCACACTTTAAACTCCCCCACGGTTGACAAAGTCCAAACAAACGGTCTAACGTCGGAGGACTGTCGTATCCATGCTATTGTTTGCCCTAGCTTCCTCCTCGGCCCAGATGACCTTTCGACGAAAGATCTTCATAGGCTGAAGGGAGTAGCTTAGCTTATCGTTGGATCGTTTTTTTTTCAGTTGATGAATTTAAATACGGACGCTGTCAGCGCCTTCATAATCAAACTGAGTTGGTTCTTGTGCCAATCGGCCCAAACTGTGCATGCAACACAACTAAGAGGAATGCGCGTATCGTTCAAGAAGCTTCAGTGGCTATTCGTGTTGTCAGCAGGTATTTTTTACATATTTAGGTCGTGAAAATTAGTTCCTAGAATTGTATATAGTTTTCGCAGTTGAGCTTTGGTGACAAATTGATTATCTTGAGAAATTATGAATATGTCATGTCAAGATGGCAAACCTTCGAATTAAGCTAGCGTGAATTCTCACGTTCTTGGAAGCAGAGTTCACGTAAATCTCCTCCTACCTTACAGAATAGTGATGAGCGTTCTTAATTCACCAATCCTCTTTATGATGCCCAATAAAATCTCGTTTTGCGCCCTTGATACGAGCCGTAGGGATGTGCTAATGTCTGCGGTAATGGCGCAGAGGGAGTGGGTGATGGGAATGTAAATGGCAATAAACTGGTGTATTTAACGAGCATTTTAAAGTCGATAGCTACTCATAATAGACATGCGATTAACATTCGCATTTAAATGATTACATTTATGTTTTATTTCATTAGCGTGGAGATCATTTTTCTCTGCACTGAAGAAGTGACTCATAATTGGAGCGGTAGTGGTAATTGTTATGGGTTTATTACAATATCGCGTGATGTGCAGGGGAACAATAATATGATATGATTTCGTAAATGGGGGTGACGGTTAAAAGCTTTGGTGAACGTTAGAGGTCGGACCTCTTAGGGTGTATGTACATTTCAGAAGCAAGCATGTATTTCGGAAGAAATTCTGTGTGAGGGGAAAGAGAGATTTTGTAAACTCTTTAGCCGTAGGGATCAAGAGCAGGCGCTTCGATTGATACTAAATTACCATCAAGTTTCCTTCGAATCCTGCTGCTTGTATGCCAAACCTGTGGTTGTACAATCGCGGTTAAGATCTGGAAAGAAGCGCAGTTGCGAGCGAGTACCCTTTGCGTTGACTGAGAATTCGCAAGATTGAACGCCACAGTTATTTTTCCTTCGCTAAACCACTCGTATACCTTACCAATGAGTGGTAATTATTGCATAACATTTTGTTGATTGTCTTGAGTGGACTTGATCGAACTAATTTTCTACAGTTTATTTCCACCTTCGTATCTTATTCTCGCAACCGAACTAGCTCCACGAAACTCGACTACTTATACTAATTATTAAGGAAGGCACATGTGTCAAACGGGGAGGAGCTTTAAAGTGGGGGCCAAAGGGCATTTCATACAGAACAAATAGCAGCCGGCTTCCGCGCGGCGCCTCGAAACACCTGTAGGAATGTGGACATCAATTTATCCCGGACCTTCTGTATTGTGAGACGAAAAGGGAAAAAATAAATAGAAGTCCTTGAAACAATTGGATTGATAATGGTACAAAGAGGACATATAAATGTTTGGACGAGCCATTGTACCCATCCTTCTCTCCCAGATCCCATGACGAAAACACGAGGACAACCACTCGTCTCTTTCCTTGCCTCCGACTCCCCCGGCCTCCCACCGGCCCCCCGGCCTCCAACCAAAGGCCAGCGCACTCCCGTTTATTTATTGTCACATGCTGGGACTGACTTCCAAACAATTGGCCCGATCCTCTCCCACCCCCCCCTCTCTCTTTAATACCCCGCTAACTCCTCTTTTTTTGAGTGTGGCCACTCGGACGGGAAAATCGGGTAAAAAAAGACGGAAATACCCAATTTCTTCAAAATTCAGGGGAAAATGTGGAGAAGAACCGAATGTTTTGCAAAAGCTGGCAGTTTGATTTGCGAATGGGGGTGTAGGTGTGCTATGAGAAGTGAGATTTCTCGATGAGAAAATGTTACTTTTAATTGTGACTTCATCATTATCGTGCGCCGGGAAAACAATAAAACCCTTCTATAATCACTCTTGAAGTTAGACCGTTTGCCGTCGCCCTTCCAGAGCCTGCGAGGACCGAAGCTATAGTCGCGCTCGCTTCAGAAATAGTTGCCGGTGG